>JAVJIF010008642.1:0-59310 GCA_038442645.1 Agave tequilana
TTAATTGATAGTATTTGTACATAGGAAGTGTATAATACCACAACCGAATTTGTGTAACCACGTTTTCTCTCCCGTTTGGGTCCATTGGGCTCTTATATGGCCTAATTCAGGCCAATCAGGGATGAAAACTTGACTTTTTGATTAAATTTTCCAATTAAGGCTAGAAACAAGGTTAATTGGTAGTAATTATGCATAGAACAATCTAATACTACTCTCGGCTCTTGAGAATCACGTTTTCTCCCCATTTGGGCTATACTCGGCTCTAATAAGGCTGAAGGCCAATCAGACTGAAAGTTTGACTTTTGGTCAAACTTCCCAATTAATACTTGAAACAAAGTTAGTTGGAAGTAATTGAACATAAAAGCTATGTAATACTAATCCCAGCTCTTCAGAATCACTTTTTTCCCATGTTTGTTCTTAATTCGACTCTTATAAGTCCTAATTTTAGGCCAATCGGAGCTGAAAGTTTGGCTTTTTGGTAAAACTTTCAATTAAGACTATAAATTAGTTTAATTGATAGTTATTTTATATAGAAACTATATAATACCACTCTTGGCTTTTGAAAGCATATTTTCTCTCAGTTTAGGCGCTATTCGGCTCTTATAAGGCCTAGTTCTGGCCAATTGGGGCTGAAACTTTGACTTTGGTCAAACTTTCCAATTAAGACTAGAAGTAAGGATAATTGGTAGTATTTGTACATGAAAACTATGTAATACAACTCATGGCTATTGACAACCATGTTTTCTCCCTGTTTGGGCCTTATTCGACTCTTAAATTGCTTAGCTCAGGCCAATCAGGGATGAATGTTTGAATTTTAGTCAAACTTCTCAATTAACACTAGAAACAAGGTTAATTAGAAGTAATTGTACATATAAACTATGTAGCATTACTCCCGGCTCTTGAAAACCACGTTTTATTCTTGTTCGGGCCTACACGGCTCTTATAAGGCTTAGTTCAGTCAATCAGGGTTGAACCTTAGTTTTTAGTTAAACTTCTCATTTTAGACTAAAAATAAGCTTAATTAGTAGTAATTGTACATAGAAACTATGTAATGCCACTCTCAGCTCTTAGAAATTCGTTTTTCCCATGTTTATTCTTTATTCAGCTTTTATAAGGCCCAAATCAGCCCAATCAGGGCTGGAGGTTTGTCTTTTGGCCAAACTTTCTAATTAAGACTAGAAATAAGATAAGTAGGTAGTATTTGTACATTAAAATTATGTAATACCACTCCCGTGTCTTAAGAACCATGTTTTCTCCCGTTTGTGCCCTATTAAGCTCTTATATGGCCTAGTTCAAACCAATCAGGGCTGAAAGTTTGATTTTTAGTCAAACTTCCTAATTATTACTAGAAATTATGTTAATTGATAGAATTTATATATTGAAACTATGTAATACCACTCCTGTCTCTTAAGAATGAAGTTTTCTTCCTGTTTGCGCCGTATTCGGCTCTTATATGCCCTTAAGAACAACGTTTTCTTCCTAGTTCAGGCCAATCGTGGATGAAAGTTTGACTTTTAGTTAAATATACAAATTATGACTAGAAATAAGGTTAAGTGGTAGTAATTTTACATAAATATTATGTAATACTACTCCCAGATCTTGAGAACCATGTTTTCCCCATGTTTGGGCCTTACTCGGCTCTTATGAGGCATAGTTTAAGCCCATCAAGGTTGAAAGTTTGGCTTTTGGTCAAACTTCCTAATTAAGACTAGAAATAAGTTTAATTGAATGTATTTGTACATAGAAATTATGTAATACCACTCTCGGCTCTTGAAAATCTTGTTTCCTCCCCGTTTAGGCCACTATTTGGCTCTTAAGGCCTATTTCAGGCTATTCGGGGCTGAAAGTTTGAATTGTGACTAAACTACCCAATTAAGACTAAAAACAAGGTAAATTGGTATTATTTATATATAGAAACTATTTAATAAGACTCACGGCTCTCGAAAACCACATTTTCTCCCCGTTTAGAACCTATTTGGCTCTTATAAGGACTAGTTCAAACTAGTTAAGGCTGAAAGTTTGACTTTTGATCAATCTTCTCCATTAAGACTAGAAATAAGATTAATTGATAGTATTTGTACATAGGAAGTGTATAATACCACAACCGGATTTGTGTAACCACGTTTTCTCCCCGTTTGGGTCCATTGGGCTCTTATATGGCCTAAATCAGGCCAATCAGGGATGAAAACTTGACTTTTTAATTAAATTTTCCAATTAAGGCTAGAAAAAAGGTTAATTGGTAGTAATTATGCATAGAAACAATCTAATACTACTCTCGGCTCTTGAGAATCACGTTTTCTCCCCATTTGGGCTATACTCGGCTCTAATAAGGCTGAAGGCCAATCAGACTGAAGTTTGACTTTTAATCAAACTTCTCAATTAATACTTGAAACAAAGTTAGTTGGAAGTAATTGAACATAAAAGCTATGTAACACTAATCCCAGCTCTTCAGAATCACGTTTTTCCCATGTTTGTTCTTAATTCGGCTCTTATAAGTCCTAATTTTAGGCCAATCGGAGCTGAAAGTTTGGCTTTTTGGTAAAACTTTCAAATTAAGACTATAAATTACTTTAATTGATAGTTATTTTTATATAGAAACTATATAATACCACTCTTGGCTTTTAAAAAGCATATTTTCTCTCAGTTTAGGTGCTATTCGGCTCTTATAAGGCCTAGTTCTGGCCAATTGAGGCTGAAACTTTGAATTTGGTCAAACTTTCCAATTAAGAATAGAAGTAAGGATAATTGGTAGTATTTGTACATGGAAACTATGTAATACAACTCATGGCTATTGACAACCATGTTTTCTCCCTGTTTGGGCCTTATTCGACTCTTAAATTGCTTAGCTCAGGCCAATCAGGGATGAATGTTAAATTTTAGTCAAACTTCTTAATTAACACTAGAAACAAGGTTAATTAGAAGTAATTGTACATATAAACTATGTAGCATTACTCCCGCTCTTGAAAACCACGTTTTATTCTTGTTCGGGCCCTACACGGCTCTTATAAGGCTTAGTTCAGTCAATAAGGGTTGAACCTTAGTTTTTAGTTAAACTTCTCATTTTAGACTAAAAATAAGCTTATTTAGTAGTAATTGTACATAGAAACTATGTAATGCCACTCTCAGCTCTTAGAAATCATGTTTTCCCTATGTTTATTCTTTATTCAGCTTTTATAAGGCCCAAATCAGCCCAATCAGGGCTGGAGGTTTGTCTTTTGGCCAAACTTTCTAATTAAGACTAGAAATAAGATAAGTAGGTTGTATTTGTACATAAAATTATGTAATACCACTCCCGTGTCTTAAGAACCATGTTTTCTCTCCGTTTGTGCCCTATTACTCTTATATGGCCTAGTTCAAACCAATCAGGGCTGAAAGTTTGATTTTTAGTCAAACTTCCTAATTATTACAAGAAATTAAGTTAATTGATAGAATTTATATATTGAAACTATGTAATACCACTCCTGTCTCTTAAGAATAAAGTTTTCTTCCTGTTTGCGTCCTATTCGGCTCTTATATGCCCTTAAGAACAACGTTTTCTTCCTATTTCAGGCCAATCGTGGATGAAAGTTTGACTTTTAGTTAAATATACAAATTATGACTAGAAATAAGGTTAAGTGGTAGTAATTTTACATAAATATTATGTAATACTACTCCCAGATCTTGAGAACCACGTTTTCCCCATGTTTGGGCCTTACTCGGCTCTTATAAGGCATGTTTAAGCCCATCAAGGTTGAAAGTTTGGCTTTTGGTCAAACTTCCTAATTAAGACTAGAAATAAGTTTAATTGATTGTATTTAAACATAGAAATTATGTAATACCACTCTCGGCTCTTGAAAACTTGTTTCCTCCCCGTTTAGGCCCCTATTTAGCTCTTAAGGCCTATTTCAGGCTATTCGGGGCAGAAAGTTTGAATTGTGACTAAACTTCCCAATTAAGACTAAAAACAAGGTAAATTGGTATTATTTATATATAGAAACTATTTAATAAGACTCACGGCTCTCGAAAACCACATTTTCTTCCCGTTTAGAACCTATTTGGCTCTTATAAGGCCTAGTTCAAACTAGTTAGGGCTGAAAGTATACTTTTGTTCAATCTTCTCCATTAAGACTAGAAATAAGATTAATTGATAGTATTTGTACATAGGAAGTGTATAATACCACAACCGGATTTGTGTAACCACGTTTTCTCCCCGTTTGGGTCCATTGGGCTCCTATATGGCCTAATTCAGGCCAATCAGGGATGAAAACTTGACTTTTTGATTAAATTTTCTAATTAAGGGTAGAAACAAGGTTAATTGGTAGTAATTATGCATAGAAACAATTTAATACTACTCTCGGCTCTTGAGAATCACGTTTTCTACCCATTTGGGCTATACTCGGCTCTAATAAGGCTGAAGGCCAATCAGACTGAAAGTTTGACTTTTGTTCAAACTTCCCAATTAGTACTTGAAATAAAGTTAGTTGGAAGTAATTGAACATGAAAGCTATGTAATACTAATCCCAGCTCTTCAGAATCACGTTTTTCCCATGTTTGTTCTTAATTCAACTCTTATAAGTCTAATTTTAGGCCAATCGGAGCTGAATGTTTGCCTTTTTGGTAAAACTTTCAAATTAAGACTATAAATTAGTTTAATTGATAGTTATTTTTATATAGAAACTATATAATACCACTCTTGGCTTTTGAAAAGCATATTTTCTCTCAGTTTAGGCGCTATTCGGCTCTTATAAGGCCTAGTTCTGGCCAATTGGGGCTGAAACTTTGACTTTGGCCAAACTTTCCAATTAAGACTAGAAGTAAGAGTAATTGGTATATTTGTACATGAAAACTATGTAATACAACTCATGGCTATTGACAACCATGTTTTCTCCCTGTTTGGGCCTTATTCGACTCTTAAATTGCTTAGCTCAGGCCAATCAAGGATGAAAGTTTGAATTTTGGTAAAACTTCTCAATTAACACTAGAAACAAGGTTAATTAGAAGTAATTGTACATATAAACTATGTAGAATTACTCCCGGATCTTGAAAACCACGTTTTATTCTTGTTCGGGCCCTACACGGCTCTTATAAGGCCTAGTTCAGTCAATCAGGGTTGAACCTTAGTTTTTAGTTAAACTTCTCATTTTAGACTAAAAATAAGCTTAATTAGTAGTAATTGTACATAGAAACTATGTAATGCCACTCTCAGCTCTTAGAAATCACGTTTTCCCCATGTTTATTCTTTATTCAGCTTTTATAAGGCCCAAATCAGCCCAATCAGGGCTGGAGATTTGTCTTTTGGCCAAACTTTCTAATTAAGACTAGAAATAAGATAAGTAGGTTGTATTTGTACATAAAAATTATGTAATACCACTCCCGTGTCTTAAGAACCATGTTTTCTCTCCGTTTGTACCCTATTAAGCTCTTATATGGCCTAATTCAAACCAATCAGGGCTGAAAGTTTGATTTTTAGTCAAACTTCCTAATTATTACTAGAAATTATGTTAATTGATAGAATTTACGTATTGAAACTATGTAATACCACTCCTGTCTCTTAAGAATGAAGTTTTCTTCCTGTTTGCGCCCTATTCGGCTCTTATATGCCCTTAAGAACAACGTTTTCTTCCTAGTTCAAGCCAATCGTGGATGAAAGTTTGACTTTTAGTTAAATATACAAATTATGACTAGAAATAAGGTTAAGTGGTAGTAATTTTACATAAATATTATGTAATACTACTCTCAGATCTTGAGAACCACGTTTTCCCCATGTTTGGGCCTTACTCAGCTCTTATAAGGCATAGTTTAAGCCCATCAAGGTTGAAAGTTTGGCTTTTGGTCAAACTTCCTAATTAAAACTAGAAATAAGTTTAATTAATTGTATTTGTACATAGAAATTATGTAATACCACTATCGGCTCTTGAAAATCTTGTTTCCTCCCCGTTTAGGCCCCTATTTGGCTCTTAAGGCATATGTCAGGCTATTCGGGGCTGAAAGTTTGAATTGTGACTAAACTTCCCAATTAAGACTAAAAATAAGGTAAATTGTATTATTTATATATAGAAACTATTTAATAAGACTCACGGCTCTCGAAAACCACATTTTCTCCCCGTTTAGAACCTATTTGGCTCTTATAAGACCTAGTTCAAACTAGTTAAGGCTGAAAGTTTGACTTTTAATCAATCTTCTCCATTAAGACTAGAAATAAGATTAATTGATAGTATTTGTACATAGGAAGTATATAATACCACAACCGGATTTGTGTAACCACGTTTTCTCCTCGTTTGGGTCCATTGGGCTCTTATATGGCCTAATTCAGGCCAATCAGGGATGAAAACTTGACTTTTTGATTAAATTTTCCAATTAAGGCTAGAAACAAGGTTAATTGGTAGTAATTATGCATAGAAACAATCTAATACTACTCTCGGCTCTTGAGAATCACGTTTTCTCCCCATTTGGGCTATACTCTGCTCTAATAAGGCTGAAGGCCAATCAGACTGAAAGTTTGACTTTTGGTCAAACTTCCCAATTAATACTTGAAACAAAGTTATTTGGAAGTAATTGAACATAAAAGCTATGTAATACTAATCCCAGCTCTTCAGAATCATGTTTTTCCCATGTTTGTTCTTAATTCGACTCTTATAAGTCCTAATTTTAGGCCAATCGGAGCTGAAAGTTTGGCTTTTTGTTAAAACTTTCAAATTAAGACTATAAATTAGTTTAATTGATAGTTATTTTTATATAGAAACTATATAATACCACTCTTGGCTTTTTAAAAGCATATTTTCTCTCAGTTTAGGCGCTATTCGGCTCTTATAAGGCCTAGTTCTGGCCAATTAGGGCTGAAACTTTGACTTTGGTCAAACTTTCCAATTAAGACTACAAGTAAGGATAATTGGTAGTATTTGTACATGGAAACTATGTAATACAACTCATGGCTATTGACAACCATGTTTTCTCCCTGTTTGGGCCTTATTCGACTCTTAAATTGCTTAGCTCAGGCTAATCAGGGATGAAAGTTTGAATTTTGGTCAAACTTCTCAATTAACACTAGAAACAAGGTTAATTAGAAGTAATTTTACATATAAACTATGTAGCATTACTCCCGGCTCTTGAAAATCACGTTTTATTCTTGTTCGGGCCCTACACTGCTCTTATAAGGCTTAGATCAGTCAATCAGGGTTGAACCTTAGTTTTTAGTTAAACTTCTCATTTTAGACTAAAAATAAGCTTAATTAGTAGTAATTGTACATAGAAACTATGTAATAGCACTCTCAGCTCTTAGAAATCACGTTTTCCCCATGTTTATTCTTTATTCAACTTTTATAAGGCCCAAATCAGCCCAATCAGGGCTGGGGTTTGTCTTTTGGCCAAACTTTCTAATTAAGACTAGAAATAAGATAAGTAGGTAGTATTTGTACATTAAAATTATGTAATACCACTCACGTGTCTTAAGAACCATGTTTTCTCCCCGTTTGTGCCCAATTAAGCTCTTATATGGCCTAGTTCAAACCAATCAGGGCTGAAAGTTTGATTTTTAGTCAAACTTCCTAATTATTACTAGAAATTATGTTAATTGATAGAATTTATATATTGAAACTATGTAATACCACTCATGTCTATTAAGAATGAAGTTTTCTTCCTGTTTGCGCCGTATTCGGCTCTTATATGCCCTTAAGAACAACGTTTTCTTCCTAGTTCAGGCCAATCATGGATGAAAGTTTGACTTTTAGTTAAATATACAAATTATGACTAGAAATAAGGTTAAGTGGTAGTAATTTTACATAAATATTATGTAATACTACTCCCAGATCTTGAGAACCATGTTTTCCCCATGTTTGGGCCTTACCCGATTCTTATAAGGCATAGTTTAAGCCCATCAAGGTTGAAAGTTTGGCTTTTGGTCAAACTTCCTAATTAAGACTAGAAATAAGTTTAATTGAATGTATTTGTACATAGAAATTATGTAATACCACTCTCGGCTCTTGAAAATCTTGTTTCCTCCCCGTTTAGGCCACTATTTAGCTCTTAAGGCCTATTTCAGGCTATTCGGGGCTGAAAGTTTGAATTGTGACTAAACTTCCCAATTAAGACTAAAAACAAGGTAAATTGGTATTATTTATATATAGAAACTATTTAATAAGACTCACGGCTCTCGAAAACCACATTTTCTCCCTGTTTAGAACCTATTTGGCTCTTATAAGGCCTAGTTCAAACTAGTTAAGGCTGAAAGTTTGACTTTTAATCAATCTTCTCCATTAAGACTAGAAATAAGATTAATTGATAGTATTTGTACATAGGAAGTGTATAATACCACAACCGGTTTGTGTAACCACGTTTTCTCCCCGTTTGGGTCCATTGGGCTCTTATATGGCCTAAATCAGGCCAATCAGGGATGAAATCTTGACTTTTTAATTAAATTTTCCAATTAAGGCTAGAAAAAAGTTAATTGGTAGTAATTATGCATAGAAACAATCTAATACTACTCTCGGCTCTTGAGAATCACGTTTTCTCCCCATTTGGGCTATACTCGGCTCTAATAAGGCTGAAGGCCAATCAGACTGAAAGTTTGACTTTTAATCAAACTTCCCAATTAATACTTGAAACAAAGTTAGTTGGAAGTAATTGAACATAAAAGCTATGTAACACTAATCCCAGCTCTTCAGAATCACGTTTTTCCCATGTTTGTTCTTAATTCGGCTCTTATAAGTCTAATTTTTAGGCCAATCGGAGCTGAAAGTTTGGCTTTTTGGTAAAACTTTCAAATTAAGACTATAAATTACTTTAATTGATAGTTATTTTTATATAGAAACTATATAATACCACTCTTGGCTTTTAAAAAGCATATTTTCTCTCAGTTTAGGTGCTATTCGGCTCTTATAAGGCCTAGTTCTGGCCAATTGGGGCTGAAACTTTGACTTTGGTCAAACATTCCAATTAAGAATAGAAGTATGGATAATTGGTAGTATTTGTACATGGAAACTATGTAATACAACTCATGGCTATTGACAATCATGTTTTCTCCCTGTTTGGGCCTTATTCGACTCTTAAATTGCTTAGCTCAGACCAATCAGGGATGAATGTTTAAATTTTAGTCAAACTTCTTAATTAACACTAGAAACAAGGTTAATTAGAAGTAATTGTACATATAAACTATGTAGCATTACTCCCGGCTCTTGAAAGCCACGTTTTATTCTTGTTCTGGCCCTACACGGCTCTTATAAGGCTTAGTTCAGTCAATAAGGGTTGAACCTTAGTTTTTAGTTAAACTTCTCATTTTTGACTAAAAATAAGCTTATTTAGTAGTAATTGTACATAGAAACTATGTAATGCCACTCTCAGCTCTTAGAAATCACGTTTTCCCCATGTTTATTCTTTATTCAGCTTTTATAAGGCCCAAATCAGCCCAATCAGGGATGGAGGTTTGTCTTTTGGCCAAACTTTCTAATTAAGACTAGAAATAAGATAAGTAGGTAGTATTTGTATATAAAAATTATGTAATACCACTCTCGTGTCTTAAGAACCATGTTTTCTCCCAGTTTGTGCCCTATTAAGATCTTATATGGCCTAGTTCAAACCAATCAGGGCTGAAAGTTTGATTTTTAGTCAAACTTCCTAATTATTACTAGAAATTAAGTTAATTGATAGAATTTATATATTGAAACTATGTAATACCATTCCTGTCTCTTAAGAATGAATTTTTCTTCCTGTTTGCGCCCTATTCGGCTCTTATATGCCCTTAAGAATAACGTTTTCTTCCTAGTTCAGGCCAATCGTGGATGAAAGTTTGACTTTTAGTTAAATATACAAATTATGACTAGAAATAAGGTTAAGTTGTAGTAATTTTACATAAATATTATGTAATACTACTCCCAGATCTTGAGAACCATGTTTTCCCCATGTTTGGGCCTTACTCGGCTCTTATAAGGCATAGTTTAAGCCCATCAAGGTTAAAAGTTTGGCTTTTGGTCAAACTTCCTAATTAAGACTAAAAATAATTTAATTGATTGTATTTGTACATAGAAATTATGTAATACCACTCTCGGCTCTTGAAAATCTTGTTTCCTCCCCGTTTAGGCCCCTATTTGGCTCTTAAGGCCTATTTCAGGCTATTCGGGGCTGAAAGTTTAAATTGTGACTAAACTTCCCAATTAAGACTAAAACAAGGTAAATTGGTATTATTTATATATAGAAACTATTTAATAAGACTCACGGCTCTCGAAAATCACATTTTATCCCCGTTTAGAACCTATTTGGCTCTTATAAGGCCAAGTTCAAACTAGTTAGGGCTGAAAGTTTGACTTTTGATCAATCTTCTCCATTAAGACTAGAATTAAGATTAATTAATAGTATTTGTACATAGGAAGTGTATAATACCACAACGGTTTGTGTAACCACGTTTTCTCCCTGTTTGAGTCCATTAGGCTCTTATATGGCCTAAATCAGGCCAATCAGGGATGAAAACTTGACTTTTTAATTAAATTTTCCAATTAAGGCAAGAAACAAGGTTAATTGGTAGTAATTATGGATATAAACAAACTAATACTACTCTCTTCTCTGGAGAATCACGTTTTCTCCCTATTTGGGCTATACTCGGCTCTAATAAGGCTGAAGGCCAATCAGACTGAAAGTTTGGCTTTTGGTCAAACTTCCCAATTAATACTTGAAACAAATTTAGTTGGAAGTAATTGAACATAAAAGCTATGTAATACTAATCCCAGCTCTTCAGAATCACGTTTTTCCCATGTTTGTTCTTAATTCGACTCTTATAAGTCCTAATTTAGGGCCAATCGAGCTGAAAGTTTGACTTTTTGGTAAAACTTTCAAATTAAGACTATAAATTAGTTTAATTGATAGTTATTTTTATATAGAAACTATATAATACCACTCTTGGCTTTTAAAAAGTATATTTTCTCTCAGTTTAGGTGCTATTCGGCTCTTATAACCTAGTTCTGGCCAATTGGGGCTGAAACTTTGACTTTGGTCAAACTTTCCAATTAAGAATAGAAGTAAGGATAATTGGTAGTATTTGTACATGGAAACTATGTAATACAACTAATGGCTATTGACAACCATGTTTTCTCCCTGTTTGGGCCTTATTCGACTCTTAAATTGCTTAGCTCAGGCAATCAGTGATGAATGTTTAAATTTTGGTCAAACTTCTTAATTAACACTAGAAACAAGGTTAATTAGAAGTAATTGTACATATAAACTATGTAGCATTACTTCTGGCTCTTGAAAACCATGTTTTATTCTTGTTCGGGCCCTACACGGCTCTTATAAGGCTTAGTTCAGTCAATCAGAGTTGAACCTTAGTTTTTAGCTAAACTTCTAATTTTAGACTAAAAATAAGCTTAATTAGTAGTAATTGTACATAGAAACTATGTAATGCCACTCTCAGCTCTTAGAAATCACGTTTTCCCCATGTTTATTCTTTATTCAGCTTTTATAAGGCCCAAATCAGCCCAATCAGGGCTGGAGGTTTGTCTTTTGGCCAAACTTTCTAATTAAGACTAGAAATAAGATAAGTAGGTAGTATTTGTAAATAAAAATTATGTAATACCACTCCCGTGTCTTAAGAACCATGTTTTCTCCCCGTTTGTGCCCTATTAAGCTCTTATATGGCCTAGTTCAAACCAATCAGGGCTGAAAGTTTGATTTTTAGTGAAACTTCCTAATTATTACTAGAAATTATGTTAATTGATAGAATTTGTATATTGAAACTATGTAATACCACTCCTGTCTCTTAAGAATGAAGTTTTCTTCCTGTTTGCGCCCTATTCGGCTCTTATATGCCCTTAAGAACAACGTTTTCTTCCTATTTCAGGCCAATCGTGGATGAAAGTTTTACTTTTAGTTAAATACACTAATTATGACTAGAAATAAGGTTAAATGGTAGTAATTTTACATAAATATTATGTAATACTGCTCGCAGATCTTGAGAACCATGTTTTACCCATGTTTGGGACTTACTCGGCTCTTATAAGGCATTGTTTAAGCCCATCAAGGTTGAAAGTTTGACTTTTGGTCAAACTTCCTAATTAAGACTAGAAATAAGTTTTAATTGATTGTATTTGTACATAGAAATTATGTAATACCACTCTCGGCTCTTGAAAATCTTGTTTCCTCCCCGTTTAGGCCCCTATTTGGCTCCTAAGGCCTATTTCAGGCTATTTGGGGCTGAAAGTTTGAATTGTGACTAAACTTCCCAATTAAGACTAAAAACAAGGTAAATTGGTATTATTTATATATAGAAACTATTTAATAAGACTCACGGCTCTCGAAAACCACATTTTCTCCCCATTTAGAACCTATTTGACTCTTATAAGGCCTAGTTCAAACTAATTAGGGTTGAAAGTTTGACTTTTGATCAATCTTCTCCATTAAGACTAGAAATAAGATTAATTGATAGTATTTGTACATAGGAAGTGTATAATACCACAACCCGATTTGTGTAACCACGTTTTCTCCCCGTTTGGGTCCATTGGGCTCTTATATGGCCTAATTCAGGCCAATCAGGGATGAAAACTTGACTTTTTGATTAAATTTTCTAATTAAGGCTAGAAACAAGGTTAATTGGTAGTAATTATGCATAGAAACAATCTAATACTACTCTCGGCTCTTGAGAATCACGTTTTCTCCCCATTTGGGCTAACTCGGCTCTAATAAGGCTGAAGGCCAATCAGACTGAAAGTTTGACTTTTGGTCAAACTTCCCAATTAATACTTGAAATAAAGTTAGTTGGAAGTAATTGAACATAAAAGCTATGTAATACTAATCCCAGCTCTTCAGAATCACATTTTTTCCATGTTGGTTCTTAATTCGAATCTTATAAGTCCTAATTTTAGGCCAATCGGAGCTGAAAGTTTAGCTTTTTGGTAAAACTTTCAAATTAAGACTATAAATTAGTTTAATTGATAGTTATTTTTATATAGAAACTATAATACCACTCATGGCTTTTTAAAAGCATACTTTCTCTCAGTTTAGGCGCTATTCGGATCTTATAAGGCCAGTTCTGGCCAATTGGGGCTGAAACTTTGACTTTGGTCAAACTTTCCAATTAAGACTAGAAGTAAGGATAATTGGTAGTATTTGTACATGAAACTATGTAATACAACTCATGGTTATTGACAACCATGTTTTCTCCCTGTTTGGGCCTTATTCGACTCTTAAATTGCTTAGCTCAGGCCAATCAGGGATGAATGTTTGAATTTTGGTCAAACTTCTCAATTAACACTAGAAACAAGCTTAATTAGAAGTAATTATATATATAAACTATGTAGTATTACTCCCGGCTCTTGAAAACCACGTTTTATTCTTGTTCGAGCCCTACACGGCTCTTATAAGCCTTAGTTCAGTCAATCAGGGTTGAACCTTAGTTTTTAGTTAAACTTCTCATTTTAGACTAAAAATAGGCTTAATTAGTAGTAATTATACATAGAAACTATGTAATGCCACTCTCAGCTCTTAGAAATCACGTTTTCCCCATGTTTATTCTTTATTCAGCTTTTATAAGGCCCAAATCAGCCCAATTAGGGATAGAGGTTTGTCTTTTGACCAAACTTTCTAATTAAGACTAGAAATAAGATAAGTAGGTAGTATTTGTACATAAAAATTATGTAATACCACACTCGTGTCTTAAGAACCATGTTTTCTCCCCGTTTGTGCACTATTAAGCTCTTATATGGCCTAGTTCAAACCAATCAGGGCTGAAAGTTTGATTTTTAGTCAAACTTCCTAATTATTACTAGAAATTAAGTTAATTGATAGAATAAATGTATTGAAACTATGTAATACCACTCCTGTCTCTTAATAATGAAGTTTTCTTCCTGTTTGCGCCCTATTCGGCTCTTATATACCCTTAAGAACAACGTTTTCTTCCTAATTCAGGCCAATCGTGGATGAAAGTTTGACTTTTAGTTAAATATACAAATTATGACTAGAAATAAGGTTAAGTGGTAGTAATTTTACATAAATATTATGTAATACTACTCCCAGATCTTGAGAACCACGTTTTCTCCATTTTTGGGCCTTACTCGGCTCTTATAAGGCATAGTTTAAACCTATCAAGGTTGAAAGTTTGGCTTTTGGTCAAATTCCTAATTAAGACTAAAAATAAGTTTAATTGATTGTATTTTTACATAAAAATTATGTAATACCACTCTCGGTTCTTGAAAATCATGTTTCCTCCCCGTTTAGGCCCCTATTTGGCTCTTAAGGCCTATTTCAGGCTATTCGGGGCTGAAAGTTTGAATTGTGACTAAACTTCTCAATTAAGACTAAAACAAGATAAATTGGTATTATTTATATATAGAAACTATTTAATAAGACTCACGGCTCTCGAAAACCACATTTTCTCCTCGTTTAGAACCTATTTGGCTCTTATAAGGCCTAGTTCAAACTAGTTAGGGTTGAAAGTTTGACTTTTGATCAATCTTCTCCATTAAGACTAGAAATAAGATTAATTGATAGTATTTGTACACAGGAAGTGTATAATACCACAACCGATTTGTGTAACCACGTTTTCTCCCAGTTTGGGTCTATTGGGCTCTTATATGGCCTAATTCAGGCCAATCAGGGATGAAAACTTGACTTTTTGATTAAATTTTCCAATTAAGGTTAGAAACAAGGTTAATTGGTAGTAATTATGCATAGAAACAATCTAATATTACTCTCAGCTCTTGAGAATCACGTTTTCTCCTCATTTGGGCTATACTCGGCTCTAATAAGGCTGAAGGCCAATCAGACTGAAAGTTTGACTTTTGGTCAAACTTCCCAATTAGTACTTGAAACAAAGTTAGTTGGAAGTAATTGAACATAAAAGCTATGTAATACTAATCCCAGCTCTTTAGAATCACGTTTTTCCTATGTTTGTTCTTAATTCGACTCTTATAAGTCCTAATTTTAGGCCAATCTGAGCTGAAAGTTTAGCTTTTTGGTAAAACTTTTAAATTAAGACTATAAATTAGTTTAATTGATAGTTCAAAAAAGTAAGCATATTTTCTCTCAGTTTAGGCGCTATTCGGCTCTTATAAGGCCTAGTTCTGGCAAATTGGGGCTGAAACTTTGACTTTGGTCAAACTTTCCAATTAAGACTAGAAGTAAGGATAATTGGTAGTATTTGTACATGGAAACTATGTAATACAACTCATGGCTATTGACAACCATGTTTTCTCCCTGTTTGGGCCTTATTCGACTCTTAAATTGCTTAGCTCGGCTAATCAGGGATGAATGTTTGAATTTTGGTCAAACTTCTCAATTAACACTAGAAACAAGGTTAATTAGAAGTAATTGTACATATAAACTATGTAGCATTACTCCCGGCTCTTGAAAACCACGTTTTATTCTTGTTCGGGCCCTACACGGCTCTTATAAGGCTTAGTTCAGTCAATCAGGATTGAACCTTAGTTTTTAGTTAAACTTCTCATTTTAGACTAAAAATAAGCTTAATTAGTAGTAATTGTACATAGAAACTATGTAATGCCACTCTCAGCTCTTAGAAATCACGTTTTCCCTATGTTTATTCTTTATTCATCTTTTATAAGGCCCAAATCAGCCCAATCAGGGATGGAGGTTTGTCTTTTGGCCAAACTTTCTAATTAAGACTAGAAATAAGATAAGTAGGTAGTATTTGTACATAAAAATTATGTAATACCACTATCGTGTCTTAAGAACATGTTTTCTCCCCGTTTGTGTCCTATTAAGCTCTTATATGGCCTAGTTCAAACCAATCAGGGCTGAAAGTTTGATTTTTAGTCAAACTTCCTAATTATTACTAGAAATTAAGTTAATTGATAAATTTATATATTGAAACTATGTAATACCACTCCTGTCTCTTAAGAATGAAGTTTTCTTCTTGTTTGCGCCCTATTCGGCTCTTATATGCCCTTAAGAACAACGTTTTCTTCCTAGTTCAGGCCAATCGTGGATGAAAGTTTGACTTTTAGTTAAATATACAAATTATGACTAGAAATAAGGTTAAGTGGTAGTAATTTTACATAAATATTATGTAATACTACTACCAGATCTTGAGAACCACGTTTTCCCCATGTTTGGGCCTTACTCGGCTCTTATAAGGCATAGTTTAAGTCCATCAAGGTTAAAAGTTTGGCTTTTGGTCAAACTTCCTAATTAAGACTAAAAATAAGTTTAATTGAACATATAGATTATGTAATACCACTCTCGGCTCTTGAAAATCTTGTTTCCTCCCCGTTTAGGCCCCTATTTGGCTCTTAAGGCCTATTTCAGGCTATTCGGGGCTGAAAGTTTAAATTGTGACTAAACTTCCCAATTAAGACTAAAAACAAGGTAAATTTGTATTATTTATATATAGAAAATATTTAATAAGACTCACAGCTCTCGAAAATCACATTTTCTCCCCGTTTAGAACCGATTTGGCTCTTATAAGGCCAAGTTCAAACTAGTTAGGGCTGAAAGTTTGACTTTTGATCAATCTTCTCCATTAAGACTAGAAATAAGATTAATTAATAGTATTTGTACATAGGAAGTGTATAATACCACAACCGGTTTGTGTAACCACGTTTTCTCCCCGTTTGGGTCTATTAGGCTCTTATATGGCCTAAATTAGGCCAATCAGGGATGAAAACATGACTTTTTAATTAAATTTTCCAATTAAGGCTAGAAACAAGGTTAATTGGTAGTAATTATGGATATAAACAAACTAATACTACTCTCTGCTCTTGAGAATCACTTTTTCTCCCCATTTGGGCTATACTCGGCTCTAATAAGGCTGAAGGCCAATGAGACTGAAAGTTTGGATTTTGGTCAAACTTCCCAATTAATACTTGAAACAAAATTAGTTGGAAGTAATTGAACATAAAAGCTATGTAATACTAATCCCAGCTCTTCAGTATCACGTTTTTCCCATGTTTGTTCTTAATCGACTCTTATAAGTCCTAATTTTAGGCCAATCGGAGCTGAAAGTTTAGCTTTTTGGTAAAACTTTCAAATTAAGACTATAAATTAGTTTAATTGATAGTTATTTTTATATAGAAACTATATAATACCACTCTTGGCTTTTAAAAAGCATATTTTCTCTTAGTTTAGGTGCTATTCGGCTCTTATAAGGCCTAGTTCTGGCCAATTGGGGCTGAAACTTTGACTTTGGTCAAACTTTCCAATTAGGAATAGAAGTAAGAATAATTGGTAGTATTTGTACATGGAAACTATGTAATACAACTAATGGCTATTGACAACCATGTTTTCTCCCTGTTTGGACCTTATTCGACTCTTAAATTGCTTAGCTCAGGCAAATCAGGGATGAATGTTTAAATTTTGGTCAAACTTCTTAATTAACACTAGAAACAAGGTTAATTAGAAGTAATTGTACATATAAACTATGTAGCATTACTCCCGGCTCTTGAAAACCACGTTTTATTCTTGTTCGGTCCCTACACGGCTCTTATAAGCTTAGTTCAGTCAATCAGGGTTGAACCTTAGTTTTTAGTTAAACTTCTCATTTTAGACTAAAAATAAGCTTAATTAGTAGTAATTGTACATAGAAACTATGTAATGCCACTCTCAGCTCTTAGAAATCACGTTTTCCCCATGTTTATTCTTTATTCAGCTTTTATAAGGCCCAAATCAGCCCAATCAGGGATGGAGGTTTGTCTTTTGGCCAAACTTTCTAATTAAGACTAGAAATAATATAAGTAGGTAGTATTTGTACATAAAAATTATGTAATACCACTCTCGTGTCTTAAGAACCATGTTTTCTCCCCGTTTGTGCCCTATTAAGCTCTTATATGGCCTAGTTCAAACTAATCAGGGCTGAAAGTTTGATTTTTAGTCAAACTTCCTAATTATTACTAGAAATTAAGTTAATTGATTGAATTTATATATTGAAACTATGTAATACCACTCCTGTCTCTTAAGAATGAAGTTTTCTTCCTGTTTGTGCCCTATTCGGCTCTTATATGCCCTTAAGAACAACGTTTTCTTCCTAGTTCAGGCCAATCGTGGATGAAAGTTTGACTTTTAGTTAAATATACAAATTATGATTAGAAATAAGGTTAAGTGGTAGTAATTTTACATAAATATTATGTAATACTACTCCCAGATCTTGAGAACCACGTTTTTCCCATGTTTGGGCCTTACTCGGCTCTTATAAGGCATAGTTTAAGCCCATCAAGGTTGAAAGTTTGGCTTTTGATCAAACTTCCTAATTAAGACTAAAAATAAGTTTAATTGATTGTATTTGTACATAGAAATTATGTAATACCACTCTCGGCTCTTGAAAATCTTGTTTCTTCCCGGTTTAGGCCCCTATTTGGCTCTTAAGGCCTATTTCAGGCTATTCGGGGCTGAAAATTTAAATTGTGACTAAACTTCCCAATTAAGACTAAAAACAAGGTAAATTGGTATTATTTATATATAGAAACTATTTAATAAGACTCACGGCTCTCGAAAATCACATTTTCTCCCCATTTAGAACCTATTTGGCTCTTATAAGGCCAAGTTCAAACTAGTAAGGGCTGAAAGTTTGACTTTTGATCAATCTTCTCCATTAAGACTAGAAATAAGATTAATTAATAGTATTCATACATAGGAAGTGTATAATACCACAACCGGTTTGTGTAACCACGTTTTCTCCCCGTTTGGGTCAGATATGGCCTAAATCAGGTCAATCAGGGATGAAAACATGACTTTTTAATTAAATTTTCCAATTAAGGCTAGAAACAAGGTTAATTGGTAGTAATTATGGATATAAACAAACTAATACTACTCTCTGCTCTTGAGAATCACGTTTTCTCCTCATTTGGGCTATACTCGGCTCTAACAAGGCTAAAGGCCAATCAGACTGAAAGTTTGGCTTTTGGTCAAACTTCCCAATTAATACTTGAAAAAAGTTAGTTGGAAGTAATTGAACATAAAAGCTATGTAATACTAATCCCAGCTCTTCAGAATCACGTTTTTCCCATGTTTGTTCTTAATTCGACTCTTATAAGTCCTAATTTTAGGCCAATCGGAGCTGAAAGTTTGGCTTTTTGGTAAAACTTTCAAATTAAGACTATAAATTAGTTTAATTGATAGTTATTTTTATATAGAAACTATATAATACTACTCTTGGCTTTTAAAAAGCATATTTTCTCTCAGTTTAGGTGCTATTCGGCTCTTATAAGGCCTAGTTCTGGCCAATTGGGGCTGAAACTTTGACTTTAGTCAAACTTTCCAATTAAGAATAGAAAGTAAGGATAATTGGTAGTACTTGTACATGGAAACTATGTAATACAACTAATGGCTATTGACAACCATGTTTTCTCCCTGTTTGGGCCTTATTCAACTCTTAAATTGCTTAGCTCAGGCCAATCAGGGATGAATGTTTAAATTTTGGTCAAACTTCTTAATTAACACTAGAAACAAGGTTAATTAGAAGTAATTGTACATATAAACTATGTAGCATTACTCCCGGCTCTTGAAACCACGTTTTATTCTTGTTCGGGCCCTACACGGCTCTTATAAGGCTTAGTTCAGTCAATCAGGGTTGAACCTTAGTTTATAGTTAAACTTCTAATTTTAGACTAAAAATAAGCTTAATTAGTAGTAACTGTACATATAAACTATGTAATGCCACCTCAGCTCTTAGAAATCACGTTTTCCCCATGTTTATTCTTTACTCACTTTTATAAGTCCCAAATCAGCCCAATAAGGGATGGAGGTTTGTCTTTTGGCCAAACTTTCTAATTAAGACTAGAAATAAGATAAGTAGGTAGTATTTGTACATAAAAATTATGTAATACCACTCCCGTGTCTTAAGAACCGTGTTTTCTCCCCGTTTGTGCCCTATTCGGGTATAATACCACAAACGGTTTGTGTAACCACGTTTTCTACCCGTTTGGGTCCATTAGGCTCTTATATGGCTTAAATCAGGCCAATCAGGGATGAAAACTTGACTTTTTAATTAAAATTTTCAATTAAGGCTAGAAACAAGGTTAATTGGTAGTAATTATGGATATAAACAAACTAATACTACTCTCTGCTCTTGAGAATCACGTCTTCTCCCCATTTGGGCTATACTCGGTTCTAATAAAGCTGAAGGCCAATCAGACTGAAAGTTTGGCTTTTGGTCAAACTTCCCAATTAATACTTGAAACAAAATTAGTTGGAAGTAAATGAACATAAAAGCTATGTAATACTAATCCCAGCTCTTCAGAATCACGTTTTTCCCATATTTGTTCTTAATTCGACTCTTATAAGTCCTAATTTTAGGCCAATCGGAACTGAAAGTTTGGCTTTTTGGTAAAACTTTCAAATTAAGACTATAAATTAGTTAAATTTATAGTTATTTTTATATAGAAACTATATAATACCACTCTTGGCTTTTGAAAAGCATATTTTCTCTCAGTTTAGGCGCTATTCGGCTCTTATAAGGCCTAGTTCTGGCCAATTGAGGCTGAAACTTTGACTTTGGTCAAACTTTTCAATTAAGACTAGAAGTAAGGATAATTGGTAGTATTTGTACATGGAAACTATGTAATACAACTTATGGCTATTGACAACCATGTTTTCTCCCTGTTTGGGCCTTATTCGACTCTTAAATTGCTTAGCTCAGGCCAATCAGGGATGAAAGTTTGAATTTTGGTCAAACTTCTCAATTGACACTAGAAAAAGGTTAACTAGAAGTAATTGTACATATAAATTATGTAGCATTACTCCCGGCTCTTGAAAACCACGTTTTATTCTTGTTCGGGCCCTACACGGCTCTTATAAGGTTTAGTTCAGTCAATCAGGGTTGAACCTTAGTTTTTTAGTTAAACTTCTCATTTTAGACTAAAAATAAGCTTAATTAGTAGTAATTGTACATAGAAACTATGTAATGCCACTCTCAGCTCTTAGAAATCATGTTTTCCCCATGTTTATTCTTTATTCAGCTTTTATAAGTCCCAAATCAGCCCAATCAGGGCTGGAGGTTTGTCTTTTGGCCAAACTTTCTAATTAAGACTAGAAATAAGATAAGTAGGTAGTATTTGTACATAAAAATTATGTAATACCACTCCCGTATCTTAAGAACCATGTTTTCTCCCCGTTTGTGAAAGTTTGACTTTTGATCAAATTTACAAATTAAAAATAAAAAAAAGTTTAACTTATAGTGGTTATATATAAAAACTTTGTAATACTACTCTCGGCTCTTAAAAACCTCGTTTTCTGCCTGTTTTGGTCCTATTCAGCTCTAATAAGGCCTAGTTCAGGCCAATAAGGGCTTAATGTTTGACTTTTGATCAAACTTCCTAATTAAAACTTAAAACAATTTAATTAGTAGTATAGGGCCCTAATGGGAAACCGCCTTAGTTATAGTTATTGTAAAACTTAAAACAATTTCACTTTTGATCAAACTTACAAATTAAAAATAGAAACAAATTAATTAGTTATAGTTTATACATAGAAACTATGTGAACAACTCCCGAATCCTGAAAATCATGGTTTCTCCCCGTTTGGGCCCTATATGGCTCTTATAAGACCTGGTTCAGGCCAATCGGGGATGAAAGTTTAACTTTTGGTAAAACTTCCAAATTAAGACTAGAAAAAGGTTTAATTAGTAGTAATTACACATAAAAACTATGTAATACTACTCCCGACACTTGAAAACCTCATTTCTCCCTCTTTGGACCTTATTCGGCTCTTATTTGGTGGCCTAGGCCAATCGGAGATGCAAGTTTGACTTTAGGTCAGTAATCCCAATTAACGCTAGAAATAAAATAAATTAGTAATAATTGTACATAGAAACTATATAATATCACTCTAAGCTCTTGAAAATCATGTTTTCTTCTGGTTTGTGTCTTATTCGGCTCTATAAGGTCTAGTTCAGGCCTATAAGGGCTGAAAGTTTGACTTTTAGTGAAACTTTTCAATTAATACTAGATATAAGTTTATTTAGTAATAATTATACATAAAAACTATATAATACAACTCCTAACTTTTGAAAACTATATTTTCTCTCTGATCGGACCCATTAGGCTCTTATAAGGCCTAATTCAGGCCAATAGGAGCTGAAAGTTTCAATTCTAGTCAAACTTCTCAATTAACACTAGAAATAAGGTTATTCAGTAGTAATTGTATATATCACTATGTAATACCTTTTATGGCCCTTGAAATCATATTTTCCTCCCGTTTAGTCATTATTCGACTCTTATAAGGTGTAGTTTAGGCTAATCGAGGCTGCAAGTTTGATTTTTGGTAAAACTTTCCAATTAAGATTAGAAACTAGTTTAAATAGTAATAATTATAAAGAAAAACTGTGTGCTACTGCTAATGACTCTTGAAAACCTCATTTTCTCCCTGTTTGGGCCCTAATCGGCTATTATAATGCCTAATTTAGGCCAATCGGAACTGAAAGTTTGACTTTTAGTCAAACTTTCTCATTAACACTAGAAACAAGGCTAATTATTAGTAATTGCACATAAAAATAATGTAACACCATTCAGGGCCTTTGAAAACCATGTTTTCCTCCCGTTTGGTCCCTACTCAGCTCTTATGAGGCCCAGTTCAGGCCAATCAGGGCTGAAAGTTTGACTTTTAAGTTAAACTTCTCAATTAAGACTAGAAACTAGTTTAATTTGTAGTAATTATACATAAAAACTATGTATTACTACTTTCGGCTTTTGAAAACTATATTTTCTCCCCGATTGGACGTTATTAGGTTCTTATTAGGTCTAGTTCAGATTAATCTGGGCTGAAAGTTTGACTTTTGTTCAAAATTTCCAATTTAATATTAGAAACAAGGTTAATTAGTAATAATTGTATATAGAAACTTACAATACCACTCTCAGCCCTTGAAAACCATGTTTTCTCCCGTTTGGGCCCTATTCGACTCATAGAAGGTCTAGTTCAGTGGTATTACATAATTTCTATGTATAAATACAATCAATTAAACTTATTTTTAGTCTTAATTAGGAAGTTTGATCAAAAGCCAAACTTCAACCTTGATGGGCTTAAACTATGCCTTATAAGTGCCGAGTAAGGCCCAAACATGGGGAAAACGTGGTTCTCAAGATCTGGGAGTAGTATTACATAATATTTATATAAAATTACTACCACCTAACCTTATTTCTGGTCATAATTTGTATATTTAACTAAAAGTCAAACTTTCATCCACGATTGGCCTGAACTAGGAAGAAAACGTTATTCTTAAGGGCATATAAGAGCCGAATAGGGTGCAAACAGGAAGAAAACTTCATTCTTAAGAGACAGGAGTGGTATTACATAGTTTCAATATATAAATTCTATCAATTAACTTAATTTCTAGTAAAAATTAGGAAGTTTAACTAAAAATCAAACTTTCAGCCCTGATTGGTTTGAACTAGGCCATATAAGAGCTTAATAGGGCACAAACAGGGAGAAAACATGGTTCTTAAGACACGAGAGTGATATTACATAATTTTTATATACAAATACTACCTACTTATCTTATTTCTAGTCTTAATTAGAAAGTTTGGCCAAAAGACAAACCTCCATCCCTGATTGGGCTGATTTGGGCCTTATAAAAGCTGACTAAAGAATAAACAGGGAAAACGTGATTTCTAAGAGCTGAGAGTGGCATTACATAGTTTCTATATACAATTACTACTAATTAAGCTTATTTTTAGTCTAAAATGAGAAGTTTAACTAAAACTAAGGTTCAACCCTGATTGACTGAACTAAGCCTTATAAGAGCTGTATAGGGCCCGAACAAGAATAAAATGTGGTTTTCAAGAGCCGGGAGTAATGCTACATAGTTTATATGTACAATTACTTCTAATTAACCTTGTTTCTAGTGTTAATTAAGAAGTTTGACCAAAATTTAAACATTCATCCCTGATTGGCCTGAGCTAAGCAATTTAAGAGTAGAATAAGGCCCAAACAGGGAGAAAACATGGTTGTCAATAGCCATGAATTGTATTACATAGTTTCCATGTACAAATACTACCAATTATCCTTACTTCTATTCTTAATTGGAAAGTTTGACCAAAGTCAAAGTTTCAGCCCCAATTGGCCAGAACTAGGCCTTATAAGAGCCGAATAGCACCTAAACTGAGAGAAAATATGCTTTTTAAAAGCCAAGAGCCGAATAGCCCCAATTGGCCTGAGCCAAACTTTCAGCTCCGATTGGCCTAAAATTAGGACTTATAAGAGTCGAATTAAGAACAAACATGGGAAAAACGTGATTCTGAAGAGCTGGGATTAGTATTACATAGCTTTTATGTTCAATTACTTCCAACTAACTTTGTTTCAAGTATTAATTGGGAAGTTTGACAAAAGCCAAACTTTCAGTCTGATTGGCCTTCAGCCTTATTAGAGCCGAGTATAGCCCAAATGGGGAGAAAACGTGATTCTCAAGAGCAGAGAGTAGTATTAGTTTGTTTATATCCATAATTACTACCAATTAACCTTTTTCTAGCCTTAATTGAAAATTTTAATTAAAAAGTCAAGTTTTCATCCCTGATTGGCCTGATTTAGGCCATATAAGAGCCTATTGGACCCAAAAGGGGAGAAAACGTTGTTACACAAACCGGTTGTGGTATTATACACTTCCGATGTACAAATACTATTAATTAATCTTATTTCTAGTCTTAATGGAGAAGATTGATCAAAAGTCAAACTTTCAGCCCTAACTAGCTTGAACTTGGCCTTATAAGAGCCAAATAGGTTCTAAACGGGAGAAAATATGATTTTCGAGAGCCATGAGTCTTATTAAATAGTTTCTATATATAAATAATACCAATTTACCTTGTTTTTAGTCTTAATTGGGAAGTTTAGTCACAATTTAAACTTTCAGCCCCGAATAGCCTGAAATAGGCCTTAAGAGCCAAATAGGGCCTAAACAGGGAGGAAACAAGATTTTCAAGAGCCGAGAGTGGTATTACATAATTTCTATGTACAAATACAATCAATTAAACTTATTTTTAGTCTTAATTAGGAAGTTTGACCAAAAGCCAAACTTTTAACCTTGATGGGCTTAAACTATGCCTTATAAGAGCCGAGTAAGGTCCAAACATGGGAAAAACGTGGTTCTCATGATCTGAGAGTAGTATTACATAATATTTATGTAAAATTACTACCACTTAACCTTATTTCTAGTCATAATTTGTATATTTAACTAAAAGTCAAACTTTCATCCACGATTGGCCTGAACTAGGAAGAAAACGTTATTCTTAAGGGCATATAAGAGCCGAATAGGGCGCAAACAGGAAGAAAACTTCATTCTTAAGAGATAGGAGTGGTATTACATAGTTTTAATATATAAATTCTATCAATTAACTTAATTTCTAGTAATAATTAGGAAGTGTTGGCCCAAAGGCCATTTGCTCAATATCCCGATAATTATTTTGATGATAACAAACCATATCTAGTTATGTATTTAACAATGTTGTTTCAAAGTATTTCAGGTTAAGATAGGTTGACTTGACGGCTCCACAATCAAGACTCACAAGTTTGGAGTTCGCCAAAGATTTGCATTCCCAAGCTAAGCACAATAGGATGTTTCGGGAACAAGACGTTCAAGAGAAGACAAAGTCAAAGATCAAGACTTCGAAGAATATCAAGATCTGTATTTGTATCTTTTATTATTTTTAGATATTTTGTCAAAACTAGATGTTAGAAGTAGAGTTATGGGATTACACTTACACACACACCTTCTATTTAGTTCTAGACTTCAAAAAGGCTTTTCAAGATCCACTCTTTACTTTGATTTAGATCTAACATATTTTTGAATTTAGATTACTCTTTGGAAAAACAATATTTGGAAAAACAAGTTTTTGATCAAAAGGAATTTTATCAAAATGTTTTACTTTGTTAGAGTAGTGACATATGCTCATACTCTAAGACTTTACCAAGTCCAAAACTTTAAACCAAGTCCTAATTTCCAAAACCAAGATTTCTGGGTTCTGTCAGTTCTGATTTTTCAGAACTGACAGTAACCAGTCGACTGGCCAGTCGACTGACGTGCACAAACTGTGCATGTGCACGTCGGTCGACCGACCCAGTCGACCGAGAACACTGCTGTGCTCTCTGTTTGTTCGGTCGACCGGGCAGTCGACCGCAGATCTCCAATGGTCATATTTTCGACCGTTGGCGGTCGACCGGCCGGTCGACCGGTAGTTGTCAGATTTTCTGACAGATCCCAACAGCTATATTTTCTGACAGATTTTTCTGTTTTGTTTGATTCCAACGGCTCTCTTGGGCTGTTTTTGACCCCTATAAATAGGAGGTCACTTCATATGATATGACTAAGGATTTTAGAGCTATCAAGAATACTTTTACAAGAGATTTTAAAGATTTCCAAGTTTTTCCTTTTAGAAAGATTTTCTCTCCAAAGCCAAAATTCCAATCACCCAACTTGAAGCCTACACCTCTACTTCTCTCTAGTTTTTGTACTACACAATCCCATAAATCTACATCTACATATTTGGTTCTAGGATTGTGCTTAGTGAGCTTTTGTATAGTGATCAAGTGTTGATCACTCTTTTCTTACTTGAGTGAAGTTGTAGAGGCATCGGCCTCAAGCGAGCAAGTGTGCTCAAGGTGGTGTTGCGGCATCACGAGAGACGGACAAGTGTGTCCTTGTATTGTAGATCCAGTGGGATCCTCAATAGTGGAAATCCTTCAAGTGTGAAGGCGGGGACGTAGAGCGTGGCTCGAACCTCGAAAACAACTCCTTGTGTTTGCGTTTGATCAAATCTCTCTAAACTCTATCTCTTTATTACTTGCACTTTTATATTGTCTCTTACTTGCAAGAACTTTGTATTGTGCTATTTGTTTAGTAATTTTTAAATTCCGCATTTGTGCCATAATCTTATAGCCATCACCTATTCACCCCCCCTCTAGGTGATTTCAATTGGTATCAGAGCCATACCCCTACATTTTGGTTTAACCACCTTAGGGAGATCCTTGCTTGTTGGCTATATCATTTATTTGCATTCATTATATATTGTGCATTTTACTCTTCATTCATGGCATCTCTAGATTTTTCAACCATTAAGTCCCCTCCCAAGTTTGATGGCTTTAACTTCCCTATTTGGAAGGTGAAAATGAATCTCTTCCTTAAATCCCTAGGAGTTAGGGTAGCTAGGGCTATAACCAAAGACTTTATTGAACCTACCACTGATGAGAGCTCATGGTCCGAGGACACTTCCAAGGATTATGAAGCAAATGCTAGAGCCCAATATGCATTGACCCAAGCATTAAATGAGGATGATTTAGCACGCATAATTAATTGCAAATCCGCATTTGAGGTTTGGAACATACTCATTGTGACTCATGAGGGAACGTCTCAAGTCAAGAGAGCCAAAATTGACTTGCTACGTTCTCAATATGAGAACTTTTATATGTTTGAAAATGAGAGCATTGATGACATGCTTACTCGTTTTACAAAAATAACTAATGCTCTTTCTTCCTTAGGCGACAAGATTGATAATGATCAAAAGATAAGGAAGGTGATTAGAGCTCTTCCCAAAGCTTGGGAAGTAAAGGCGACGACCCTCAAAGAGCTAAACGACAAGGAGGAGATGGACTTCTCCGGCTTCATCGGAAATCTCAAGACGCATGAGATGGAGATGAAGGTTAGAGAAGAGAGGGAGGCACCAAAGAAGAAGACAATTGCCTTCAAAGCCACTCCTACTACCATTGAGGAAGACGACTCATCGGAAGATTGTGATGAGGAGTTCGCCATGCTCATCCGGAAGGTGGGCAAGATGTTCTACAAGAAGGGAAGACAAAGTAACTTCCGAAGAGGGAAACCTCAAGGAAGATTCGAGAAGAAAAGAGAGGAGCCCGGCCCTTGCTTTCATTGCAAGAAGATCGGTCACCTCATAGCCGATTGCCCCGCTCTACAAGCGACCACATCCAAGAACGGGCAAAGAAAGAAGAAGGCTATGGTAGCGACATGGGACGATTCGGAGTCGGAATCCGAAGAGGAGCACGACGCCGCCAACATGTGCTTCATGGCACAAGGAGAGGACATTTCTAAGGTAACCCTCGAAAATACTTTAGATGATGATGATCTTACAATGGATGAGCTTGCACACTTTTTCGAAGAATTACAACATAGATATGAGTTATCACTATCTCATAATAAAAAATTGAAAAAGGAAAATGATGTTTTAAAGAATAAATTTGAATTAGTAGTAAATGAAAAGAATGCTTTATCTAGTTCCTTTGAAAAATTGAAAAATGATTTTGAACAATATAAATTAGCTAATAAAGGAAAAACCCCCATGGTCTCTTGTAATAAAAATGATTTTGTTCAGATCCAAAAACGTGTAGATGTTTTGGACTCCACTCTAAAAAGCTATGCATTTGATTTAAAGAAAATAGCATCTAGATTTCCTAAGGGAGTAACCCAAGGGAAACATGCACACCATACACATGCACGGAAACATGCACACACACATAAACATGCATTTATGTATGGTAGTGGTAGAATTTATGTTTGTACGCATTGTGGCCGCAAAGGCCATTTAGAAAAGTTTTGTTTTGCTAAACATAATGTAAACAATAAATATGTTTGGGTTCGCCCCGGAACTAACCTTAAAGGACCCACAAAGATTTGGGTACCAAAAGATCCTCCAAATTTAAATGACACAGGTGGATCTACTTCCTCCAAGACTTAGGGGGAGACGGTGCCCGGGTGGTGGATGCAACAAAGCTCAAAGTTCACATCAAGCTTGCATCGCTATCGTGGAGGCACCTAATTTTGGAGATTGCCCATGTTCGGTAACTTCTCCATTTAAAAGTTTTTAATTTTTTTTTGGTAATATATACAAATGTATAGAATTGATAGTTTACTTGTACTTCATTGTCATATGTTAGTGTAGAGCTACTATTCTATCATGTTGTGTATATGCCATATTTGTCTTTGATATCCTGTATTTCATATTTTTTGTTTGAATGTCCACATGTCCAAATTTTGATTATGTATACCTATATGTATCTTATTTTAAAACTAAATTAAACTTTGTAAAAATGTCATATTTAAAGCAAATACCTTAGAGATGGCAATTGCGTACCTCAACTCATTCATGAGGAATCAAGAGGATGAAGTTCAGAACCCGTCACTGGGTATTCGGCTTCAACATCTCTAAAACTTTGTTTTATGTGTGAAAATCAAAATAAAATATCTTGTATGCATTATTGATTGATATAATAACTTAAAGAAGATTAAAACATGTTGTTTGTAATCATGTATATCATACTTGTATTTGATTAAAATCTCTTTTAAAAAAATGTTTTAGGCTGACCTGCAGAATGCTTTTCAGGCAAAGTCGGTCGACTGGGTACAGTAGCAGTCGACCGACTTTGTGTGAAATAATTTGATTTTATTTTTTGTTCTGCTGACAGTCGACCGACCAGTCGACTGTACTGAAACAATCGAGCTCTCGGTTTGTTTCAGTCGACCGGTCATGGTATCAGAGCCTGAGAAATCACCTAGAGGGGGGTGAATAGGTGATGGCTATAAGATTATGGCACAAATGCGGAATTTAAAAATTACTAAACAAATAGCACAATACAAAGTTCTTGCAAGTAATAGACAATATAAAAGTGCAAGTAATAAAGAGATAGAGTTTAGAGAGATTTGATCAAATGCAAACACAAGGAGTTGTTTCCGAGGTTCGAGCCACGCTCTACGTCCTCGCCTTCACACTTGAAGGATTTCCACTATTGAGGATCCCACTGGATCTACAATACAAGGACACACTTGTCCGTCTCTCGTGATGCCGCAACACCACCTTGAGCACACTTGCTCGCTTGAGGCCGATGCCTCTACAACTTCACTCAAGTAAGAAAAGAGTGATCAACACTTGATCACTATACAAAAGCTCACTAAGCACAATCCTAGAACCAAATATGTAGATGTAGATTTATGGGATTGTGTAGTGCAAAAACTAGAGAGAAGTAGAGGTGTAGGCTTCAAGTTGGGTGATTGGAATTTTGGCTTTGGAGAGAAAATCTTGTCTAAAAGGAAAAACTTGGAAATCTTTAAAATCTCTTGTAAAAGTATTCTTGATAGCTCTAAAATCCTTAGTCATATCATATGAAGTGACCTCCTATTTATAGGGGTCAAAAACAGCCCAAGAGAGCCGTTGGAATCAAACAAAACAGAAAAATCTGTCAGAAAATATAGCTGTTGGGATCTGTCAGAAAATCTGACAACTACCGGTCGACCGGCCGGTCGACCGCCAACGGTCGAAAATATGACCGTTGGAGATCTGCGGTCGACTGCCCGGTCGACCGAACAAACAGAGAGCACAGCAGTGTTCTCGGTCGACTGGGTCGGTCGACCGACGTGCACATGCACAGTTTGTGCACGTCAGTCGACTGGCCAGTCGACTGGTTACTGTCAGTTCTGAAAAATCAGAACTGACAGAACCCAGAAATCTTGGTTTTGGAAATTAGGACTTGGTTTAAAGTTTTGGACTTGGTAAAGACTTAGAGTATGAGCATATGTCACTACTCTAACAAAGTAAAACATTTTGATAAAATTCCTTTTGATCAAAAACTTGTTTTTCCAAATATTGTTTTTCCAAAGAGTAATCTAAATTCAAAAATATGTTAGATCTAAATCAAAGTAAAGAGTGGATCTTGAAAAGCCTTTTTGAAGTCTAGAACTAAATAGAAGGTGTGTGTGTAAGTGTAATCCCATAACTCTACTTCTAACATCTAGTTTTGACAAAATATCTAAAAATAATAAAAGATACAAATACAGATCTTGATATTCTTCGAAGTCTTGATCTTTGACTTTGTCTTCTCTTGAACGTCTTGTTCCCGAAGCATCCTATTGTGCTTAGCTTGGGAATGCAAATCTTTGGCGAACTCCAAACTTGTGAGTCTTGATTGTGGAGCCGTCAAGTCAACCTATCTTAACCTGAAATACTTTGAAACAACATTGTTAAATACATAACTAGATATGGTTTGTTATCATCAAAATAATCATCGGGATATTGAGCAAATGGCCTTTGGGCCAACAATCTCCCCCTTTTTGATGATGACAAAACATATATAGTTATTAGAAATATTTTGGGTAGAGACTTCCAATGAAGCTCCCCCTCAACACATGCATATACAAAATAAAAAAAACATACTCATGTATAGCAACAAATAAACATATCCATGCCATCAAAATAATCATGTCACAACAAAGGATATGGAATATAAGCTCATGACATTTTTGATAGAAATGAAATACATGTTCGCGAAACAACAAAGAGTACATATCAAACGAAACTCATGTCTACAAAGAAAATACATGTCCCAAACACAAATACATAATAAAGGATGTCCAACACAACAAAAAGGTGTCCAATACAAGCACAAAATATCTCAAAGTCAAGTACATTAAATAAGTACACAAAATATCTCTTCTCAAAATCTCTCCCCCTTTTTGACATCATCAAAAGGGGAGGTCACTCGGCATCGCCAGCACCGTCGTCATCACCGTCATCCTCCTCATCGTCGTCTTCCTCAGAAGAAGAAGAAGAAGACTCCGCATCACCCATCTTCTTGTCACCATCGTCATCAGCGTCGGAAGAGGAAGAAGAAGAGCCTGCCTCTTCATCATCAACAGCATCAACACGTGGCCGAGGTGGTGAAATCCTGGAAGTATCTCTGGGAGGAAAAGGAGGGCCTCTGGAGGGAAGAGGGCGAGAAATGGATGTGGGATCAGGAGGAAGCATATTGAAATTCGCAAAGAGTGCCTCAAATTGCGAATCCACGTATCTCATGGAATCGGCAAAATAGGACATGTCCGTACGAATTCCCTGAATTTGCGAATCCAACCCTGCACGGAGATCTGCCTCTCGCTGAAGACGAGCAACCATCTCAGCGCGAAGATCTGCCTCACGATGGAAACGTGCATCCAAATCAGCACGAAAAGCGATATCACGCTGCTCAATCCAGGCCTGGTGTGCCTCGATCTGAGAGCGGACCTCAGAAGAGATATAGGCCTGAAAGTCTGGAGGAAAAATGGGTGCAGGAGGAGGAATAGGAGGTTGCACAGGAGCGTGTCTACGCAACTGGGCTTCCATCCTCTTCAGAAGAGTGCCATCAATATCAACTTGAGGACCATCACACTCTATGGAAGAAAAATCAAATCCTAGAAATTTGAGGATATGGGCAATCACCATGCCATAGGGCAGGCTCCTACCGTACATACGGATCTGATCAGATGCCATATGTGATGCTATGATGCGGGGGACATCAATTTTAATACCTCGCAGATTGCAATAAATGATCAATGGAGCAGGACCCTTAGCATGACTATATTCACCTGACTTGGGGACAATGTTGAAGAAAACAATCTTAGCAAGAACCTGAGCTGTGAGAGTGTACCGACTCACAACCTCGTTTCTTACCAAGCCGGGGTTGTTATCCCCGTGAAGCAATGTGGATGCGGTGAGTGCAGACTCATCCTCAGGATATTCTTTAAAATCATGCAAGTCATAGGTGTAAACATCAGCACCACCAGGGGTGAGATGCAGGATTTCAGCTAATTGATCAAGGTTAAGCTCTATATTCCTACCTAGGACTCTAGAAGTTAAACGATTCCCATCAAAAGAATAGTTTGCATAGAAGTAAGCCATGAGGGATGATGGGACTTGTTCTCTAATGGACAAGAACTCCGTCAAAGAACTATTCTGAATGATACGGGGAATGTCCAAGTGCTCAAAGTCTTGAAAAATGACACATCTCCCGGAAATTATGTTTTTCTTAGCAAGATTAATGAACCTACCCTCAGCAGTTTCACTAATAAAGAGTCTTTTAGGTTTAGGAGTAGGTTTGGGAACTTGAGGTGAAGGTTTAGCAGGAGCTTTCCCCTTCTCAGACCTAGATCTCTTAGAAGTTGACATTTTTGAGAATAAAAATATGATTTTTTTAGGTTAGGGCTTGATCTAGAGACAAGGAAACCTAAAAATTTTGACAAGTAATGGAAGAAATTGAAGCAAGAGATGAAGAACAACAAGAAAAATTGGATTTTTACCTTGGAGGTGAAAACTGAAACCCTAATCACAAAACTCTGAAAATCTTCGAATCCAGCGGTTGAAAAGTCTTGAAAATGAAGATCCAGCACGAGATGATGAAGATTGAAGTGGGTTTTGAAAAGATTTGAGAAAGGTTGAGTGATTTGAGAGAAAGAAAATTTTGGGGAAGAAGAGAGTCGTCGGCTTCGTCGGCAGCGTGAGTGAGAGAGAGAGAGAAAAGTCAACATAAATAACAGTTTTGGGCCGAACCCGAGACTCGGTCGACTGGTCGGTCGACCGAAACCAACCGAGAGCAGAAAGTTTCAGTACAGTCGACCGACCGGTCGACTGTATTTCTAGTCATAATTTGTATATTTAACTAAAAGTCAAACTTTCATCCACGATTGGCCTGAACTAGGAAGAAAACGTTATTCTTAAGGGCATATAAGAGCCGAATAGGGCGCAAACAGGAAGAAAACTTCATTCTTAAGAGATAGGAGTGGTATTACATAGTTTCAATATATAAATTCTATCAATTAACTTAATTTCTAGTAATAATTAGGAAGTTTGACTAAAAATCAAACTTTCAACCCTGATTGGTTTGAACTAGGCCATATAAGAGCTTAATAGGGCACAAACGGGGAGAAAACATGGTTCTTAAGACACAAGAGTGGTATTACATAATTTTTATGTACAAATACTACCTACTTATCTTATTTCTAGTCTTAATTAGAAAGTTTGGCCAAAAGACAAACCTCCATCCCTGATTGGGCTGATTTGGGCCTTATAAAAGCTGAATAAAGAATAAACAGGGGGAAAACGTGATTTCTAAGAGCTGAGAGTGGCATTATATAGTTTCTATGTACAATTACTATTAATTAAGTTTATATTTAGTCTAAAATGAGAAGTTTAACTAAAAACTAAGGCTCAACCCTGATTGACTGAACTAAGCCTTATAAGAGCCGTGTAGGGTCCGAACAATAATAAAACGTGGTTTTCAAGAGCCGGGAGTAATGCTACATAGTTTATATGTACAATTACTTCTAATTAACCTTATTTCTAGTGTTAATTGAGAAGTTTGACCAAAATTCAAACATTCATCCCTGATTGGCCTGAGCTAAGCAATTTAAGAGTCGAATAAGGCCCAAACAGGGAGAAAACATGGTTGTCAATAGCCATGAGTTGTATTACATAGTTTCCATGTACAAATACTACCAATTATCCTTACTACTAGTCTTAATTGGAAAGTTTGACCAAAGTCAAAGTTTCAGCCCCAATTGGCCAGAACTAGGCCTTATAAGAGCCGAATAGCGCCTAAACTGAGAGAAAATGTGCTTTTCAAAAGCCAAGAGTGGTATTATATAGTTTCTATATAAAAATAACTATCAATTAAACTAATTTATAGTCTTAATTTGAAAGTTTTACCAAAAAGCCAAACTTTCAGCTCCGATTGGCCTAAAATTAGGACTTATAAGAGTCGAATTAAGAACAAACATGGGAAAAACGTGATTCTGAAGAGCTGGGATTAGTATTACATAGCTTTTATGTTCAATTACTTCCAACTAACTTTGTTTCAAGTACTAATTGGGAAGTTTGACCAAAAGTCAAACTTTCAGTCTGATTGGCCTTCAGCCTTATTAGAGCCGAGTATAGCCCAAATGGGGAGAAAACGTGATTATCAAAGCCGAGAGTAGTATTAGATTGTTTCTATGCATAATTACTACCAATTAACCTTGTTTCTAGCCTTAATTGGAAAATTTAATCAAAAAGTCAAGTTTTCATCCCTGATTGGCCTGATTAGGCCATATAAGAGCCCAATGGACCCAAACGGGGAGAAAACAAGGTTAAACAAATTCGATTATGATATTATACACTTCCTATGTACAAATACTATCAATTAATCTTATTTCTAGTCTTAATGGAGAAGATTGATCAAAAGTCAAACTTTCAACCCTAACTAGTTTGAACTAGGCCTTATAAGAGCCAAATAGGTTCTAAACGGGGAGAAAATATAGTTTTCGAGAGCCGTGAGTCTTATTAAATAGTTTCTATATATAAATAAAACTAATTTACCTTATTTTTAGTCTTAATTGAGAAGTTTAGTCACAATTCAAACTTTCAGCCCCGAATAGCCTGAAATAGGCCTTAAGAGCCAAATAGGGGCCTAAACGCGGAGGAAACAAGATTTTCAAGAGCCGAGAGTGGTATTACATAATTTCTATGTACAAATACAATCAATTAAACTTATTTTTAGTCTTAATTAGGAAGTTTGATCAAAAGCCAAACTTTCAACCTTGATGGGCTTAAACTATGCCTTATAAGAGCCGAGTAAGGCCCAAACATGGGGAAAACGTGATTCTCAAGATCTGGGAGTAGTATTACATAATATTTATGTAAAATTACTACCACTTAACCTTATTTCTAGTCATAATTTATATATTTAACTAAAAGTCAAACTTTCATCCACGATTGGCCTGAACTAGGAAGAAAACGATATTCTTAAGGGCATGTAAAAGCCGAATAGGGCGCAAACAGGAAGAAAACTTCATTTTTATGAGACAGGAGTGGTATTACATAGTTTCAATATATAAATTCTATCAATTATCTTAATTTCTAGTAATAATTAGGAAGTTTGAATAAAAATCAAAATTTCAGCCCTGATTGGTTTGAACTAGGCCATATAAGAGCATAATAGGGCACAAACGTGGAGAAAATATGGTTCTTAAGACACGGGAGTGGTATTACATAATTTTTATGTACAAATACTACCTACTTATCTTATTTCTAGTCTTAATTAGAAAGTTTCGCCAAAAGACAAACCTCCAGTCCTGATTAGGCTGATTTGGGCCTTATAAAAGCTAAGTAAAGAATAAACATGGGGAAAACGTGATTTCTAAGAGCTGAGAGTGGCATTACATAGTTTCTATGTACAATTACTACTAATTAAGCTTATTTTTTGTCTAAAATGAGAAGTTTAACTAAAAACTAAGGTTCAACTCTGATTGACTGAACTTAGCCTTATAAGAGCCGTGTAGGGCCCGAACAAGAATAAAACGTGGTTTTCAAGAGCCGAGAGTAATACTACATAGTTTATATGTACAATTACTTCTAATTAACCTTGTTTCTAGTGTTAATTAAGAAGTTTGACCAAATTTAAATATTCATCCCTAATTGGCCTGAGCTAAGCAATTTAAGAGTCGAATAAGGCCCAAACAGGGAGAAAACATGGTTGTCAATAGCCATTAGTTGTATTACATAGTTTCTATGTATAAATACTACCAATTATCCTTACTTCTATTCTTAATTGGAAAGTTTGACCAAAGTCAAAGTTTCAGCCCCAATTGGCCAGAACTAGGCCTTATAAGAGCCGAATAGCACCTAAACTGAGGGAAAATATGCTTTTTAAAAGCCAAGAGTGGTATTATATAGTTTCTATATAAAAATAACTATCAATTTAACTAATTTATAGTCTTAATTTGAAAGTTTTACCAAAAAGTCAAACTTTCAGCTCCGATTGGCCTAAAATTAGGACTTATAAGAGTCGAATTAAGAACAAACATGGGAAAAACGTGATTCTGAAGAGCTGGGATTAGTATTACATAGCTTTTATGTTCAATTACTTCCAACTAACTTTGTTTCAATTATTAATTAGGAAGTTTGACCAAAAGCCAAACTTTCAGTCTGATTGGCCTTCAGCCTTATTAGAGCCGAGTATAGCCCAAATGGGGAGAAAACGTGATTCTCAAGAGCAGAGAGTAACATTAGTTTTTTTATATCCATAATTACTACCAATTAACCTTGTTTCTAGCCTTAATTGGAAAATTTAATTAAAAAGTCAAGTTTTCATCCCTGATTGGCCTGATTTAGGCCATATAAGAGCCTAATGGACCCAAACGGGGAGAAAACGTTGTTACACAAGCCGGTTGTGGTATTATACACTTTCTATGTACAAATACTATCAATTAATCTTATTTCTAGTCTTAATGGAGAAGATTGATCAAAAGTCAAACTTTCAGCCATAACTAGTTTAAACTAGGCCTTATAAGAGCCAAATAAGTTCTAAACAGGGAGAAAATATGCTTTTCGAGAGCCATGAGTCTTATTAAATAGTTTCTTATATATAAATAATACCAATTTACCTTGTTTTTAGTCTTAATTGGGAAGTTTAGTCACAATTCAAACTTTCAGCCCCGAATAGCCTGAAATAGGCTTTAAGAGCCAAATAGGGGCCTAAACGGGGAGGAAACAAGTTTTCAAGAGCAGAGAGTGGTATTACATAATTTCTATGTATAAATATAATCAATTAAATTTATTTCTATTCTTAATTAGGAAGTTTGACCAAAAGCCAAACTTTCAACCTTGATGGGCTTAAATTATGCCTTATAAGAGCCGAGTAAGGCCCAAACATGGGGAAAACATGGTTCTCAAGATCTGGGAGTAGTATTACATAATATTTATGTAAAATTACTACCACTTAACCTTATTTCTAGTCATAATTTGTATATTTAACTAAAAGTCAAACTTTCATCCACGATTGGCCTGAATTAGGAAGAAAACGTTGTTCTTAACGGCATATAAGAGCCGAATAGGGCGCAAACAGGAAGAAAACTTCATTCTTAAGAGACATGAGTGGTATTACATAGTTTAAATATATAAATTCTATCAATTAACATAATTTCTAGTAATAATTTGGAAGTTTGACTAAAAATCAAACTTTCAGCCCTGATTGGTTTGAACTAGGCCATATAAGAGCTTAATAGGGCACAAACGGGGAGAAAACATGGTTCTTAAGACACGGGAGTGGTATTACATAATTTTAATGTACACAAATACTACCTACTTATCTTATTTATAGTCTTAATTAGAAAGTTTGGCCAAAAGACAAACCTCCAGCCCTGATTGGGCTGATTTGGGCCTTATAAAAGTTGAATAAAGAATAAACATGGGGAAAACGTGATTTCTAAGAGCTGAGAGTGGCATTACAAAGTTTCTATGTACAATTACTACTAATTAAGCTTATTTTTAGTCTAAAATGAGAAGTTTAACTAAAAACTAAGGTTCAACCTTGATTGACTGATCTAAGCCTTATAAGAGCCATGTAGGGCCCGAACAAGAATAAAACGTGATTTTCAAGAGCCGGGAGTAATGCTACATAGTTTATATGTAAAATTACTTCTAATTAACCTTGTTTCTAGTGTTAATTGAGAAGTTTGACCAAAATTCAAACTTTCATCCCTGATTGGCCTGAGCTAAGCAATTTAAGAGTCGAATAAGGCCCAAACAGGGAGAAAACATGATTGTCAATGGCCATGAGTTGTATTACATAGTTTCCATGTACAAATACTACCAATTATCCTTACTGATAGTCTTAATTGGAAAGTTTGACCAAAGTCAAAGTTTCAGCCCCAATTGTCCAGAGCCTTATAAGAGCCGAATAGCGCCTAAACTGAGAGAAATATGCTTTTCAAAAGCCAAGAGTGGTATTATATAGTTTCAATATAAAAAAAACTATCAATTAAACTAATTTATAGTCTTAATTTGAAAGTTTTACCAAAAAGCCAAACTTTCAGTTCCGATTGGCCTAAAATTTGTACTTATAAGAGTCGAATTAAGAACAAACATGGGAAAAACGTGATTCTAAAGAGCTGGGATTAGTATTACATAGCATTTATGTTCAATTACTTCCAACTAACTTTGTTTCATGTATTAATTGGGAAGTTTGACCAAAAGTCAAACTTTCAGTCTGATTGGCCTTCAGCCTTATTAGAGTAGAGTATAGCCCAAATAGGGAGAAAACGTGATTCTCAAGAGCCGAGAGTAGTATTAGATTGTTTCTATGCATAATTACTACCAATTAACCTTATTTCTAGTCTTAATTGGAAAATTTAATCAAAAAGTCAAGTTTTCATCCCTGATTTGCCTGAATGAGGCCATATAAGAGCCCAATGGACCCATACGAGGAGAAAACGTGGTTACACAAATCCGGTTGTGGTATTATATACTTCCTATGTACAAATACTATCAATTAATCTTATTTCTAGTCTTAATGGAGAAGATTGATCAAAAGTCAAACTTTCAGCCCTAACTGAACTAGGCCTTATAAGGGCCAAATAGGTTCTAAACTGGGAGAAAATGTGGTTTTCGAGAGCCGTGAGTCTTATTAAATAGTTTCTATATATAAATAATACCAATTTACCTTATTTTTAGTCTTAATTGGGAAGTTTAGTAATAATTCAAACTTTCAGCCCCGAATAGCCTGAAATAGACCTTAAGAGCCAAATAGGGGCCTAAACGGGGAGGAAACAAGATTTTCAAGAGCCGATAGTGGTATTACATAATTTCTATGTACAAATACAATCAATTAAACTTACTTCTAGTTTTAATTAGGAAGTTTGACCAAAAGCCAAACTTTCAACCTTGATGGGCTTTAACTATGCCTTATAAGAGCCGAGTAAGGCCCAAACATGGGGAAAACGTGGTTCTCAAGATCTGGGAGTTGTATTACATAATATTTATGTAAAATTACTACCACTTAACCTTATTTCTAGTCATAATTTGTATATTTAACTAAAAGTCAAACTTTCATCCACGATTGGCCTGAACTAGGAAGAAAACGTTGTTCTTAAGGGCATATAAGAGCCGAATAGGGCGCAAACAGGAAGAAAACTTCATTCTTAAGAGACAGGAGTGGTATTAGACAGGAGTGGTATTACATAGTTTCAATATATAAATTCTATCAATTAACATAATTTCTAGTAATAATTAGGAAGTTTGACAAAAATCAAACTTTCAGTCCTGATTTGTTTGAACTAGGCCATATAAGAGCTTAATAGGGCACAAACGGGGAGAAACATGGTTCTTAAGATACGGGAGTGGTATTACATAATTTTTATATACAAATACTACCTACTTATCTTATTTCTAGTCTTAATTAGAAAGTTTGGCCAAAAAACAAACCTCCAGCCCTGATTGGGCTGATTTGGGCCTTATAAAAGCTGAATAAAGAATAAACATGGGGAAAACGTGATTTCTACGAGCTGAGAGAGGCATTACATAGTTTCTAAGTACAATTATTACTAATTAAGCTTATTTTTAGTCTAAAATGAGATGTTTAACTAAAAACTAAGGTTCAACCCTGATTGACTGATCTAAGCCTTATAAGAGCCGTGTAGGGCCCGAACAAGAATAAAACGTGGTTTTCAAGAGCCGGGAGTAATGCTACATAGTTTATATGTACAATTACTTCTAATTAACCTTGTTTCTAGTGTTAATTGAGAAGTTTGACCAAAATTCAAACTTTCATCCCTGATTGGCCTGAGCTAAGCAATTTAAGAGACGAATAAGGCCCAAACAGGGAGAAAACATGATTGTCAATAGCCATGAGTTGTATTACATAGTTTCCATGTACAAATACTACCAATTATCCTTACTTCTTGTCTTAATTGGAAAGTTTGACCAAAGTCAAAGTTTCAGCCCAATTGGCCAGAACTAGGCCTTATAAGAGCCGAATAACGCCTAAACTGAGAGAAAATATGCTTTTCAAAAGCCAAGAGTGGTATTATATAGTTTCTATATAAAAATAACTATCAATTAAACTATTTTATAGTCTTAATTTGAAAGTTTTACCAAAAAGTCAAACTTTCAACTCCGATTGGCCTAAAATTTGGACTTATAAGAGTCGAATTAAGAACAAACATGGGAAAAACGTGATTCTGGAGAGCTGGGATTAGTATTACATAGCTTTTATGTTCAATTACTTCCAACTAACTTTGTTTCAAGTATTAATTGGGAAGTTTGATCAAAAGTCAAACTTTTAGTCTGATTGGCCTTCAGCCGTATAAGAGCCGAGTATAGCCCAAATGGAGAGAAAACGTGATTCTCAAGAGCCGAGAGTAGTATTAGATTGTTTCTATGCATAATTACTACCAATTAACCTTGTTTCTTGCCTTAATTAAAAAATTTAATCAAAAAGTTAAGTTTTCATCCCTGATTGGCCTGAATTAGGCCATATAAGAGCCCAATGGACCCAAACGGGGAGAAAACGTGGTTACACAAATCCGATTGTGGTATTATACACTTTCTATGTACAAATACTATCAATTAATCTTATTTCTAGTCTTAATGGAGAAGATTGATCAAAAGTCAAACTTTCAGCCCTAACTAGTTTGAACTAGGCCTTATAAGAGCCAAATAAGTTCTAAACGGGGAGAAAATATGCTTTTCGAGAGCCGTGAGTCTTATTAAATAGTTTCTTATATATAAATAATACCAATTTACCTTGTTTTTAGTCTTAATTGGGAAGTTTAGTCACAATTCAAACTTTCAGCCCCGAATTGCCTGAAATAGGCCTTAAGAGCCAAATAGGGGCCTAAATGGGGAGGAAACTTTTTTTCAAGAGCCGAGAGTGGTATTACATAATTTCTATGTATAAATACAATCAATTAAACTTATTTCTAGTCTTAATTAGAAAGTTTGACCAAAAGCCAAACTTTCAACCTTGATGGGCTTAAACTATGCCTTATAAGAGCCGAGTAAGGCCCAAACATGGGGAAAACGTGGTTCTCAAGATCTGGGAGTAGTATTACATAATATTTATGTAAAATTACTACCACTTAACCTTATTTCTAGTCATAATTTGTATATTTAACTAAAAGTCAAACTTTCTTCCACGATTGGCCTGAACTAGGAAGAAAACATTGTTCTTAACGGCATATAAGAGCCGAATAGGGCGCAAACAGGAATAAAACTTCATTCTTAAGATACATGAGTGGTATTACATAGTTTCAATATATAAATTCTATCAATTAACATAATTTCTAGTAATAATTAGGAAGTTTGACTAAAAATCAAACTTTCAGCCCTGATTGGTTTGAACTAGGCCATATAAGAGCTTAATAGGGCACAAACGGGGAGAAAACATGATTCTTAAGATACGGGAGTGGTATTACATAATTTTAATGTACAAATACTACCTACTTATCTTATTTCTAGTCTTAATTAGAAAGTTTGGCCAAAAGACAAACCTCCAGCCCTGATTGGGCTGATTTGGGACTTATAAAAGTTGAATAAAGAATAACATGGGGAAAACTTGATTTCTAAGAGCTGAGAGTGGCATTACATAGTTTCTATGTACAATTACTTCTAATTAAGCTTATTTTTAGTCTAAAATGAGAAGTTTAACTAAAAACTAAGGTTCAACCCTGATTGACTGATCTAAGCCTTATAAGAGCCGTGTAGGGCCCGAACAAGAATAAAACGTGATTTTCAAGAGCCGGGAGTAATGCTACATAGTTTATATGTAAAATTACTTCTAATTAACCTTGTTTCTAGTGTTAATTGAGAAGTTTGACCAAATTCAAACTTTCATCCTTGATTGGCCTGAGCTAAGCAATTTAAGAGTCGAATAAGGCCCAAACAGGGAGAAAACAAGGTTGTCAATAGCCATGAGTTGTATTACATAGTCTCCATGTACAAATACTACCAATTATACTTACTTATAGTCTTAATTGGAAAGTTTGACCAAAGTCAAAGTTTCAGCCCCAATTGGCCAGAACTAGGCCTTATAAGAGCCGAATAGCGCCTAAACTGAGAGAAAATATGCTTTTCAAAAGCCAAAAGCCAGAGTGGTATTATATAGTTTCTAAAAATAACTATCAATTAAACTAATTTATAGTCTTTATTTGAAAGTTTTACCAAAAAGCCAAACTTTCAGCTCCGATTGGCCTAAAATTAGGACTTATAAGAGTCGAATTAAGAACAAACATGGGAAAAACGTGATTCTGAAGAGCTGGGATTAGTATTACATAGCTTTTATGTTCAATTACTTCCAACTAACTTTGTTTCAAGTATTAATTGGGAAGTTTGACCAAAAGTCAAACTTTCAATCTGATTGGCCTTCAGCCTTATTAGAGCAGAGTATAGCCCAAATAGGGAGAAAACGTGATTCTCAAGAGCCGAGAGTAGTATTAGATTGTTTCTATGCATAATTACTACCAATTAACCTTGTTTGTAGCCTTAATTGGAAAATTTAATCAAAAAGTCAAGTTTTCATCCCTGATTGGCCTGAATTAGGCCATATAAGAGCTCAATGGACCCAAACGAGGAGAAAACGTGGTTACACAAATCCGATTGTGGTATTATATACTTCCTATGTACAAATACTATCAATTAATCTTATTTTTAGTCTTAATGGAGAAGATTGATCAAAAGTCAAACTTTCAGCCCTAACTGGTTTGAACTTGGCCTTATAAGAGCCAAATAGGTTCTAAACTGGGAGAAAATGTGGTTTTCGAGAGCCGTGAGTCTTATTAAATAGTTTCTATACATAAATAATACCAATTTACCTTATTTTTAGTCTTAATTGGGTAGTTTAGTAACAATTCAAACTTTCAGCCCCGAATAGCCTGAAATAGGCCTTAAGAGCCAAATAGGGGCCTAAATGGAAGGAAACAAGATTTTCAAGAGCCGAGAGTGGTATTACATAATTTCTATATACAAATACAATCAATTAAACTTATTTTTAGTCTTAATTAGGAAGTTTAATTAAAAGCCAAACTTTCAACCTTGATGGGCTTAAACTATGCCTTATAAGAGCCGAGTAAGGCCCAAACATGGGGAAAACGTGGTTCTCAAGATCTGGGACTAGTATTACATAATATTTATGTAAAATTACTACCACTTAACCTTATTTCTAGTCATAATTTGTATATTTAAATAAAAGTCAAACTTTCATCCACGATTGGCCTGAACTAGGAAGAAAACGTTGTTCTTAAGGGCATATAAGAGCCGAATAGGGCGCAAACAGGAAGAAAACTTCATTCTTAAGAGACAGCAGTGGTATTACATAGTTTCAATATATAAATTCTATCAATTAACATAATTTCTAGTAATAATTAGGAAGTTTGACTAAAAATCAAACTTTCAGCCCTGATTGGTTTGAACTAGGCCATAAAAGAGCTTAATAGGGCACAAACGGGAGAAAACATGGTTCTTAAGACACAAGAGTGGTATTACATAATTTTTATGTACAAATACTACCTACTTATCTTATTTCTAGTTTTAATTAGAAAGTTTGGCCTAAAGACAAACCTCCATCCCTGATTGGGCTGATTTGGGCCTTATAAAAGCTGAATAAAGAATAAATATGGGGAAAACATGATTTCTAAGAGCTGAGAGTGGCATTACATAGTTTCTATGTACAATTACTACTAATTAAGCTTATTTTTAGTCTAAAATGAGAAGTTTAACTAAAAACTAAGGTTCAACGCTGATTGACTGAACTAAGTCTTATAAGAGCCGTGTAAGGCCCGAACAAGAATAAAACGTGGTTTTCAAGAGCCGGGAGTAATGCTACATAGTTTATAAGTACAATTACTTCAAATTAACTTTGTTTCTAGCGTTAAGTAAGAAGTTTGACCAAAATTTAAACATTCATCCCTGATTGGCCTAAGCAAAGCAATTTAAGAGTCGAATAAGGCCCAAACAGGGAGAAAACATGGTTGTCAATAGCCATTAGTTGTATTACATAGTTTCCATGTACAAATACTACCAATTATCCTTACTTCTATTCTTAATTGGAAAGTTTGACCAAAGTCAAATTTTCAGCCCCAATTGGCCAGAACTAGGCCTTATAAGAGCCGAATAGCACCTAAACTGAGGGAAAATATGCTTTTTAAAAGCCAAGAGTGGTATTATATAGTTTCTATATAAAAATAACTATCATTAAACTAATTTATAGTCTTAATTTGAAAGTTTTACCAAAAAGTCAAACTTTCAGCTCCGATTGGCCTAAAATTAGGACTTATAAGAGTCGAATTAAGAACAAACATGGGAAAAACGTGATTCTGAAGTGCTGGGATTAGTATTACATAGCTTTTATGTTCAATTACTTCCAACTAACTTTGTTTCAAGTATTAATGGGGAAGTTTGACCAAAAGCCAAACTTTCAGTCTGATTGGCCTTCAGCCTTATTAGAGCCGAGTATAGCCCAAATGGGAGAAAACGTGATTCTCAAGAGCAGAGAGTAGTATTAGTTTGTTTATATCCATAATTACTACCAATTAACCTTGTTTCTAGCCTTAGTTGGAAAATTTAATTAAAAGTCAAGTTTTCATCCCTGATTGGCCTGATTTAGGCCATATAAGAGCCTAATAGACCCAAACGGGGAGAAAACGTGGTTACACAAATCGGTTGTGGTATTATACACTTCCTATGTACAAATACTATTAATTAATCTTATTTCTAGTCTTAATTGAGAAGATTGATCAAAAGTCAAACTTTCAGCCCTAACTAGTTTGAACTTGACCTTATAAGAGCCAAATAGGTTCTAAACGGGGAGAAAATGTGATTTTCGAGAGCCGTGAGCCTTTAAATAGTTTCTATATTTAAATAATACCAATTTACCTTCTTTTTAGTCTTAATTGGGAAGTTTAGTCACAATTAAACTTTCAGCCCCGAATAGCCTGAAATAGGCCTTAAGAGCCAAATAGGGGCCTAAACGGGGAGGAAACAAGATTTTCAAGTGCCGAGGTGGTATTACATAATTTCTATGTACAAATACAATCAATTAAACTTATTTTTAGTCTTAATTAGGAAGTTTGATTAAAAGCAAAACTTTCAACCTTGATGGGCTTAAACTATGCCTTATAAGAGCCGAGTAAGGCCCAAACATGGGGAAAACGTGGTTCTCAAGATCTGGGAGTAGTATTACATAATATTTATGTAAAATTACTACCACTTAACCTTATTTCTAGTCATAATTTGTATATTTAACTAAAAGTCAAACTTTCATTCACGATTGGCCTGAACTAGGAAGAAAACGTTGTTCTTAAGGGCATATAAGAGCCGAATAGGGCGAAACAGGAAGAAAACTTTATTCTTAAGAGACAGGAGTGGTATTACATAGTTTCAATATATAAATTATATCAATTAACTTAATTCCTAGTAATAAATAGGAAGTTTGACTAAAAATCAAACTTTCAGCCCTGATTGGTTTGAACTAGGCCATATAAGAGCTTAATAGGGCACAAACGGGGAGAAAACATGGTTCTTAAGACACGAGAGTGGTATTACATAATTTTTATGTACAAATACTACCTACTTATCTTATTTCTAGTCTTAATTAGAAAGTTTGGCCAAAAGACAAACCTCCATCCCTGATTGGGCTGATTTGGGCCTTATAAAAGCTGAATGAATAAACATGGGGAAAACGTGATTTCTAAGAGCTGAGAGTGGCATTACATAGTTTCTATGTACAATTACTACTAATTAAGCTTATTTTTAGTCTAAAATTAGAAGTTTAACTAAAAACTAAGGTTCAACCCTGATTGACTGAACTAAGGCTTATAAGAGCCGTGTAGGGCCCGAACAAGAATAAAATGTGGTTTTCAAGAGCCGGGAGTAATGCTACATAGTTTATATGTACAATTACTTCTAATTAACCTTGTTTCTAGTGTTAATTAAGAAGTTTGACCAAAATTTAAACATTCATCCCTGATTGGCCTGAGCTAAGCAATTTAAGAGTCGAATAAGGCCCAAACAGGGAGAAAACATTGTTGTCAATAGCCACGAGTTGTGTTACGTAGTTTCCATGTACAAATACTACCAATTATCCTTACTTCTATTCTTAATTGGAAAGTTTGATCAAAGTCAAAGTTTCAGCCCAATTGGCCAGAACTAGGCCTTATAAGAGCCGAATAGCACCTAAACTGAGAGAAAATATGCTTTTTAAAAGCCAAGAGGGGTATTATATAGTTTCTATATAAAAATAACTATCAATTTAACTAATTTATAGTCTTAATTTGAAAGTTTTACCAAATAGCTAAACTTTCAGCTCCGATTGGCCTAAAATTAGGACTTATAAGAGTCGAAGTAAGAACAAACATGGGAAAAACGTGATTCTAAAGAGCTGGGATTAGTATTACATAGCTTTTATGTTCAATTACTTCCAACTAACTTTGTTTCAAGTACTAATTGGGAAGTTTGACCAAAAGTCAAACTTTCTGTCTGATTGGCCCTTCAGCCTTATTAGAGCCGAGTATAGGCCAAATGAGGAGAAAACGTGATTCTCAAGAGCCGAGAGTAGTATTAGATTGTTTCTATGCATAATTACTACCAATTAACCTTGTTTCTAGCCTTAATTGGAAAATTTAATCAAAAAGTCAAGTTTTCATCCCTGATTGGCCTGAATTAGGCCATATAAGAGCCCAATGGACCCAAACTGGGAGAAAACGTGGTTACACAAATCCGGTTGTGGTATTATACACTTCCTATGTATAAATACTATCAATTAATCTTATTCTAGTCTTAATGGAGAAGATTGATCAAAAGTCAAACTTTCAACCCTAACTAGTTTGAACTAGGCCTTATAAGAGCCAAATAGGTTCTAAACGAGGAGAAAATTTGGTTTTCGAGAGCTGTGAGTCTTATTAAATAGTTTCTATATATAAATAATACCAATTTACCTTGATTTAATTGGGAAGTTTAGCCACAATTCAAACTTTCAGCCCCGAATAGCCTGAAATAGGCCTTAAGAGCCAAATAGGGGCCAAAACGGGGAGGAAACAAGATTTTCAAGAGCCGAGAGAGGTATTACATAATTTTTATGTATAAATACAATCAATTAAACTTATTTTTAGTCTTAATTAGGAAGTTTGACCAAAAGCCAAACTTTCAACCTTAATGGGCTTAAACTATGCCTTATAAGAGCCGAGTATGGCCCAAACATGGGAAAAACGTGGTTCTCAAGATCTGGGAGTAGTATTACATAATATTTATGTAAAATTACTACTACTTAACCTTATTTCTAGTCATAATTTGTATATTTAACTAAAAGTCAAACTTTCATCCACGATTGGCCTGAACTAGGAAGAAAACGTTATTTTTAAGGGCATATAAGAGCCGAATAGGGCGCAAACAGGAAGAAAACTTCATTCTTAAGAGACAGCAGTGGTATTACATAGTTTCAATATATAAATTCTATCAATTAACATAATTTCTAGTAATAATTAGGAAGTTTGACTAAAAATCAAACTTTCAGCCCTGATTGCTTTGAACTAGGCCTATAAGAGCTTAATAGGGCACAAACGGGGAGAAAACATGGTTCTTAAGATACGGGAGTGGTATTACATAATTTTTATGTACAAATACTACCTACTTATCTTATTTCTAGTCTTAATTAGAAAGTTTGGCCAAAAGACAAACCTCCAGCCCTGATTGGGCTGATTTGGGCCTTATAAAAGCTGAATAAAGAATAAACATAGGGAAAACGTGATTTCTAAGAGCTGAGAGTGGCATTACATAGTTTCTATGTACAATTACTACTAATTAGGCTTATTTTTAGTCTAAAATGAGAAGTTTAACTAAAAACTAAGGTTCAACCCTGATTGACTGAACTAAGCCTTATAAGAGCCGTGTTGGGCCCGAACAAGAATAAAACGTGGTTTTCAAGAGCCGGGAGTAATGCTACATAGTTTATATGTACAATTACTTCTAATTAACCTTGTTTCTAGTGTTAATTAAGAAGTTTGATCAAAATTTAAACATTCATCCCTGATTGGCCTGAGCTAAGCAATTTAAGAGCGAATAAGGCCCAAACAGGGAGAAAACATGGTTGTCAATAGCCATTAGTTGTATTACATAGTTTCTATGTACAAATACTACCAATTATCCTTACTTCTATTCTTAATTGGAAAGTTTGACCAAAGTCAAAGTTTCAGCCCCAATTGGCCAGAACTAGGCCTTATAAGAGCCGAATAGCACCTAAACTGAGAGAAAATATGCTTTTTAAAAGCCAAGAGTGGTATTATATAGTTGCTATATAAAAATAACTATCAATTAAACTAATTTATAGTCTTAATTTGAAAGTTTTATCAAAAAGCCAAACTTTCAGCTCTGATTGGCCTTAAATTAGGACTTATAAGAGTCGAATTAAGAACAAACATGGGAAAAATGTGATTCTGAAGAGCTGGGATTAGTATTACATAGCTTTTATGTTCAATTACTTCCAACTAACTTTGTTTCAAGTATTAATTGGGAAGTTTGACCAAAAGCCAAACGTTCAGTCTGATTGGCCTTCAGCCTTATTAGAGCCGAGTATAGCCCAAATGGGGAGAAAACGTGATTCTCAAGAGCAGAGAGTAGTATTAGTTTGTTTATATCCATAATTACTACCAATTAACCTTGTTTCTTGCCTTAATTGGAACTTAATTAAAAAGTCAAGTTTTCATCCCTGATTGGCCTGATTTAGGCCATATAAGAGCGTAATGGACCCAAACGGGGAGAAAACGTGGTTACACAAACCGGTTATGGTATTATACACTTCCTATGTACAAATACTATTAATTAATCTATTTCTAGTCTTAATGGAGAAGATTGATTAAAAGTCAAACTTTCAGCCCTAACTAGTTTGAACTTGGCCTTATAAGAGCCAAATAGGTTCTAAACGGGGAGAAAATGTGATTTTCGAAAGCCGTGAGTCTTATTAAATAGTTTCCATATATAAATAATACCAATTTAACTTGTTTTTAGTCTTAATTGAGAAGTTTAGTCACAATTTAAACTTTCAGTCCCGAATAGCCTGAAATAGGCCTTAAGAGCCAAATAGGGGCCTAAACGGGAAGGAAACAAGATTTTCAAGAGCCGAGAGTGGTATTACATAATTTCTATGTACAAATACAATCAATTAAACTTATTTTTAGTCTTAATTAGGAAGTTTGATCAAAAGCCAAACTTTCAACCTTGATGGGCTTAAACTATGCCTTATAAGAGCCGAGTAAGGCCCAAACATGGGGAAAACGTGGTTCTCAAGATCTAGGACTAGTATTACATAATATTTATATAAAATTACTACCACTTAACCTTATTTCTAGTCATAATTTGTATATTTAAATAAAAGTCAAACTTTCATCCATGATTGGCCTGAACTAGGAAGAAAACGTTGTTCTTAAGGGCATATAAGAGCCGAATAGGGCGCAAACAGGAAGAAAACTTCATTCTTAAGAGACAGGAGTGGTATTACATAGTTTCAATATATAAATTCTATCAATTAACTTAATTTCTAGTAATAATTAGGAAGTTTGACTAAAAATCAAACTTTCAGCCCTAATTGGTTTGAACTAGGCCATATAAGAGCTTAGTAGGGCACAAACGGGGAGAAAACATGGTTCTTAAGACACGAGATTGGTATTACATAATTTTTATATGCAAATACTACCTACTTATCTTATTTCTAGTTTTAATTAGAAAGTTTGGCCTAAAGACAAACCTCCATCCCTGATTGGGCTGATTTGGGCCTTATAAAAGCTGAATAAAGAATAAATATGGGGAAAACATGATTTCTAAGAGCTGAGAGTGGCATTACATAGTTTCTATGTACAATTACTACTAATTAAGCTTATTTTTAGTCTAAAATGAGAAGTTTAACTAAAACTAAGGTTCAACTCTGATTGACTGAACTAAGCCTTATAAGAGCCGTGTAGGGCCCGAACAAGAATAAAACGTGGTTTTCAAGAGCCGGGAGTAATGCTACATAGTTTATATGTACAATTACTTCTAATTAACCTTGTTTCTAGTGTTAAGTAAGAAGTTTGACCAAAATTTAAACATTCATCCCTGATTGGCCTAAGCAAAGCAATTTAAGAGTCGAATAAGGCCCAAACAGGGAGAAAACATGGTTGTCAATAGCCATTAGTTGTAATACATAGTTTCCATGTACATATACTACCAATTATCCTTACTTCTATTCTTAATTGGAAAGTTTGACCAAAGTCAAAGTTTCAGCCCCAATTGGCCAGAACTAGGCCTTATAAGAGCCGAATAGCACCTAAACTGAGGGAAAATATGCTTTTTAAAAGCCAAGAGTGGTATTATATAGTTTCTATATAAAAATAACTATCAATTAAACTAATTTATAGTCTTAATTTGAAAGTTTTACCAAAAAGTCAAACTTTCAGCTCCGATTGGCCTAAAATTAGGACTTATAAGAGTCGAATTAAGAACAAACATGGGAAAAACGTGATTCTGAAGTGCTGGGATTAGTATTACATAGCTTTTATGTTCAATTACTTCCAACTAACTTTGTTTCAAGTATTAATTGGAAAGTTTGACCAAAAGCCAAACTTTCAGTCTGATTGGCCTTCAGCCTTATTAGAGCCGAGTATAGCCCAAATGGGTAGAAAACGTGATTCTCAAGAGCAGAGAGTAGTATTAATTATTTATATCCATAATTACTACCCATTAACCTTGTTTCTAGCCTTAATTGGAAAATTTAATTAAAAAGTCAAGTTTTCATCCCTGATTGGCCTGATTTAGGCCATATAAGAGCCTAATGGACCAAACGGGGAGAAAACGTGGTTACACAAACCGGTTGTTGTATTATACACTTCCTATATACAAATACTATTAATTACTCTTATTTCTAGTCTTAATGGAGAAGATTGATCAAAAGTCAAACTTTCAGCCCTAACTAGTTTGAACTTGGCCTTATAAGATAAGAGCCAAATAGGTTCTAAACGGGGAGAAAATGTGATTTTTGAGAGCCGTGAGTCTTATTAAATAGTTTCTATATATAAATAATACCATTTACCTTGTTTTTAGTCTTAATTGGGAAGTTTAGTCACAATTTAAACTTTCAGCCCCGAATAGCCTGAAATAGGCCTTAAGAGCCAAATAGGGGCCTAAACGGGGAGGAAACAAGATTTTCTAGAGCCGAGAGTGGTATTACATAATTTCTATGTACAAATACAATCATTAAACTTATTTTTAGTCTTAATTAGGAAGTTTGACCAAAAGCCAAACTTTTAACCTTGATGGGCTTAAACTATGCCTTATAAGAGCCGAGTAAGGCCTAAACATGGGGAAAAAGTGGTTCTCAAGATCTGGGAGTAGTATTACAAAATATTTATGTAAAATTACTACCACTTAACCTTATTTCTAGTCATAATTTGTATATTTAACAAAAAGTTAAACTTTCATCCACGATTGGCCTGAACTAGGAAGATAACGTTGTTCTTAAGGGCATATAAGAGCCGAATAGGGCGCAAACAGGAAGAAAACTTCATTCTTAAGAGACAGTAGTGGTATTACATAGTTTCAATATAAAAATTCTATCAATTAACTTAATTTCTAGTAATAATTAGGATGTTTGACTAAAAATCAAACTTTCAGCTCTGATTGGTTTGAACTAGGCCATATAAGAGCTTAATAGGGCACAAACGGGGAGAAAACATGGTTCTTAAGACACGAGAGTGGTATTACATAATTTTTATGTACAAATACTACCTACTTATCTTATTTCTAGTCTTAATTAGAAAGTTTGGCCAAAAGACAAACCTCCATCCCTGATTGGGCAGATTTGGGCCTTATAAAAGCTGAATAAAGAATAAACATGGGGAAAACGTGATTTCTAAGAGCTGAGAGTGGCATTACATAGTTTCTATGTACAATTACTACTAATTAAGCTTATTTTTAGTCTAAAATGAGAATTTTAACTAAAAACTAAGGTTCAACCCTGATTGACTGAAATAAGCCTTATAAGAGCCGTGTAGGGTCCGAACAAGAATAAAACGTGGTTTTCAAGAGCCGGGAGTAATGCTACATAGTTTATATGTACAATTACTTCTAATTAACCTTGTTTCTAGTGTTAATTGAGAAGTTTGACCAAAATTCAACATTCATCCCTGATTAGCCTGAGCTAAGCAATTTAAGAGTCGAATAAGGCCCAAACAGGGAGAAAACATGTTGTCAATAGCCATGAGTTGTATTACATAGTTTCCATGTACAAATACTACCAATTATCCTTACTTCTAGTCATAATTGGAAAGTTTGACCAAAGTCAAAGTTTCAGCCCCAATTGGCCAGAACTAAGCCTTATAAGAGCCGAATAGTGCCTCAACTGAGAGAAATATGCTTTTCAAAAGGCAAGAGTGGTATTATATAGTTTCTATATAAAAATAACTATCAATTAAACTAATTTATAGTCTTAATTGAAAGTTTTACCAAAAAGCTAAACTTTCAGCTCCGATTGGCCTAAAATTAGGACTTATAAGAGTCGAATTAAGAACAAACATGGGAAAAACGTGATTCTGAAGAGCTGGGATTAGTATTACATAGCTTTTCAGTCTGATTGGCCTTCAGCCTTATTAGAGCCGAGTATCGGCCAAATGAGGAGAAAACGTGATTCTCAAGAGCCGAGAAAAGTATTGGATGTTTTTATGCATAATTATACCAATTAACCTTGTTTCTTGCCTAATTGGAAAATTTAATCAAAAAGTCAAGTTTGCATCCCTGATTGGCCTGAATTAGGCCATATAAGAGCCCAATGGACCCAAACTGGGAGAAAATGTGGTTACACAAATCCGGTTGTGGTATTATACACTTCCTATGTACAAATACTATCAATTAATCTTATTTCTAGTCTTAATGGAGAAGATTGATCAAAAGTCAAACTTTCAACCCTAACTAGTTTGAACTAGGCCTTATAAGAGCCAAATAGGTTTAAACGAGGAGAAAATGTGGTTTTCGAGAGCCGTGAGTCTTATTAAATAGTTTCTATATATAATAATACCAATTTACCTTGTTTTAATTGGGAAGTTTAGTCACAATTCAATTTTCAGCCCCGAATAGCCTGAAATAAGCCTTAAGAGCCAAATAGGGGCCAAACGGGGAGGAAACAAGATTTTCAAGAGCCGAGAGTGGTATTACATAATTTTTATGTACAAATACAATCAATTAAACTTATTTTTAGTCTTAATTAGGAAGTTGACCAAAAGCCAAACTTTCAACCTTAATGGGCTTAAACTATGCCTTATAAGAGCCGAGTAAGGCCCAAACATGGGAAACTTGGTTCTCAAGATCTGGGAGTAGTATTACATAATATTTATGTAAAATTACTACCACTTAACCTTATTTCTAGACATAATTTGTATATTTAACTAAAGTCAAACTTTCATCCAGATTGGCCTGAATTAGGAAGAAAACGTTGTTCTTAAGGGCATATAAGAGCCGAATAGGGCGCAAACAGGAAGAAAATTTCATTCTTAAGAGACAGGAGTGATATAGATAGTTTCAATATATAAATTCTATCAATTAACTTAATTTCTAGTAATAATTAAGAAGTTTGACTAAAAATCAAACTTTCAGCCCTGATTGGTTTAAACTAGGCCATATAAGAGCTTAATAGGGCACAAACGGGGAGAAAACATGGTTCTTAAGACATTAGAGTGGTATTACATAATTTTTATGTACAAATACTACCTACTATATCTATTTCTAGTCTTAATTAGAAAGTTTGGCCAAAAGACAAACTCCATCCTGATTGGGCTGATTTGGGCCTTATAAAAGCTGAATAAAGAATAAACATGGGGGAAAACGTAATTTCTAAGAGCTGAGAGTGGCATTACATAGTTTCTCTATGTACAATTACTACTAATTAAGCCTATTTTTAATCTAAAATGAGAAGTTTAACTAAAAAACTTAGGTTCAACCCTGATTGACTGAACTAAGCCTTATAAGAGCCGTGTAGGGCTCGAACAAGAATAAAACGTGGTTTTCAAGAGCCGGGAGTAATGCTACATAGTTTATATATCTAATTACTTCTAATTAAGCTTGTTTCTAGTGTTAATTGAGAAGTTTGACCAAATTCAAACATTCATCCCTGATTGGCCTGAGCTAAGCAATTTAAGAGTTGAATAAGCCCAAACAGGGAGAAAACATGGTTGTCAATAGCCATAAGTTGGTATTACATAGTTTCCATGTACAAATACTACCAATTATCCTTACTTCTAGTCTTAATTGGAAAGTTTGACCAAAGTCAAAGTTTCAGCCCCAATTGCCAGAACTAGGCCATATAAGAGCCGAATAGCGCCTAAACTGAGAGAAAATATGCTTTTCAAAAGCCAAAGAGTGGTATTATATAGTTTCTATATAAAAATAACTATCAATTAAACTAATTTATAGCCTTAATTTGAAAGTTTTACCAAAAGCCAAACTTTCATCTCCGATTGGGCCTAAAATTAGGACTTTAAGATTCGAATAAGAACAAACATGGAAAAAATGTAATTCTGAAGAGCTGGAATTAGTATTACATAGCTTTTATGTTCAATTACTTCCAACTAACTTTGTTTCAAGTATTAATTGGGAAGTTTGACCAAAAGTCAAACTTTCAGTTGATCGGCCTTCAGTATTATTAGAGCTGAGTATAGCCCAAATGGGGAGAAAACGTGATTCTCAAGAGCTGAGAGTAATATATATTGTTTTATGCATCATTACTACCGATTAACCTTGTTCTAGCCTTAATGAAAAATTTAATCAAAAAAAGTCAAGTTTCATCCCTGATTGGCCTGAATTAGGCCATATAAGAGCCCAATGACCCAAACGGGGAGAAAACGGGGTTACACAAATACGGTTGTGGTTATTATACACTTCCTATGTACAAACACTATCAATTAATCTATTCTAGTCTTAATGGAGAAGATTGATCAAAAGTAAACTTTCAACCCTAACTAGTTTGAACTAGGCCTTATAAGAGCCAAATAGGTTCTAAACGGGGAGAGAAATGTGATTTTCGAGAGCCGTGAGTCTTATTAAATAGTTTCTATATATAAAAATACCAATTTACCTTGTTTTTAGTCTTAACTGGAAAGTTTAGTCACAATTCAAACTTTCAACCCCAAAATAGCCTGAAATAGGCCTTAAGAGCCAAATAGGGGCCTAAACGGGGCGGAAACAAGATTTCAGAGCCGAGAGTAGTATTACATAAATTCTATGTACAAATACAATCAATTAAAACTTATTTCTAGTCTTAATTAGGAAGTTTGACCAAAAGTCAAACTTTCAACCTGATGGGCTTAAACAATACCTTATAAGAGCCGAGTAAGTCCCAAACATGGGGAAAACGTGGTTCCAAGATTTAAGAGTAGTATTACATAATATTATGTAAAATTACTACCATTTAAACTTATTTCTATTCATAATTTGTATATTTAACTAAAAGTAAAACTTTCATCCACGATTGGCCTGAACTAGGAAGAAAACGTTATTCTTAAGGTCATATAAGAGCCGAATAGGCGCAAACAGAAAGAAAACTACATTCTTAAGAGACAGGAGTGGTATTACATAGTTTTCAATATACAAATTCTATCAATTAACATAATTTCTAGTAATAATTAGGAAGAGTTTGACTAAAAATCAAACTTTCAGCCCTGATGGTTTGAATAGGCCATATAAGAGCTTAATAGGGCACAAACTGGGAGAAAACATGGTTCTTAAGACACGGGAGTGGTATTACATAATTTTATGTACAAATACTACCTACTTATCTTATTTCTAGTCTTAATTAGAAAGTTTGGCCAAAAGACAAACCTCCATCCCTGATTGGGCTGATTGGGCTTATAAAAGCTGAATGAAAAACATGGGGGAAAACGTGATTTCTAAGAGCTGAGAGTGGCATAAATAGTTTCTATGTACAATTACTACTAATTAAGCTTATTTTAGTCTAAAATGAGAAGTTTAACTAAACACTAAGGTTTAATACTGATTGACTGAACTAATCCTTATAAGAGCCGTGTAGGGCCGAATAAGAATAAAAAACTTGGTTTTCAAGAGCCAGGAGTAATGCTACATAGTTTATATGTACAATTACTTCTAATAACCTTGTTTCTAGTGTCAATTGATAAGTATGACCAAAATTCAAACTTTCATTCCTGATTGGCCTGAGCTAAGCAATTTAAGAGTCGAATAAGCCCAAACAGGGAGAAAACATGGTTGTCAATAGCCATGAGTTGTATTACATAGTTCCATGTACAAATACTACCAATTATCTTGCTTCTAGTCTTAATGGGAAAGTTTGACCAAAGTCAAAGTTTCAAGCCCTAATTGGCCAGAGCTAGGCCTTATAAGAGCCGAATAGCGCCTAAACTGAGAAAAAATATGCTTTTCAAAAGTCAAGAGTTGTATTATAGTTTCTATATAAAAATAACTATCAATTAAACTAATTTATAATCTTAATTTGAAAGTTTTACCAAAAAGCCAAACTTTCAGCTCCGATGGCCTAAAATTAGGACTATAAGAGCGAATTAAGAACAAACATGGGAAAAAAACGTGATTCTGAAGAGGGGATTAGTATTACATAGCTTTATGTTCAATTACTTCAACTAACTTTATTTCAAGTATTAATTGGGAAGTTTTGACCAAAAGTGAAACTTTCAGTCTGATTGGCCTTCAGCCTTATTAGAGCCGAGTATAGCCCAAATGGGGAGAAAATGTGATTCTCAAGAGCCGAGAGTAGTATTAGATTGTTTCTATGCATATTACTACCAAAAAACCTTGTTTCTAGCCTCAATTGGAAAGTTTAATCAAAAGTCAAGTTTTCCTCCTGATTGGCCTGAATTAGGCCATATATAAGAGCCCAATGGACCCAAACAGGGAGAAAACCTGATTACACAAATCGGTTGTGGTATTATACACTTCTTATTTACAAATACTATCAATTAATCTTATTTAGTTTTAATGGAGAAGATTGATCAAAAGTCAAATTTTCAGCCCTAATTAGTTTGAACTAGGCCTTATAAGAGCCAAATAGGTTCTAAAACGGGGGAGAAAATATGGTTTTCGAGAGCGTGAGTCTTATTAAATAGTTTCTATATATAAATAATACCAATTTACCTTGTTTTTAGTCTTAATTGGGAAGTTTAGTCACAATCAAACTTTCAGCCCTGAATAGCCTGAAATAGGCCTTAAGAGCCAAATCGGGGCCCTAAACGGGGAGGAAACAAGATTTTCAAGAGCCGAGAGTGGTATTACATAATTTCTATGTATAAATACAATCAATTAAACTTATTCTATTCTTAATAGGAAGTTTGACCAAAAACCAAACTTTCAACCTTGATGGGTTTAAACTATGCCTTATAAGAGCCGAGTAAGGCCAAATCATGGGGAAAACGTGGTTCTCAAGATCTGGGAGTAGTATTACATAATATTATGTAAAATTACTAACACTTAACCTTATTTCTAGTCATAATTTGTATATTTAACAAAAGTCAAACTTTCATCCACGATTGGCCTGAATAGGAAGAAAAACGTTGTTTTTAAGGGCATATAAGAGCCGAATAGGGCGCAAACAGGGAAGAAAAACTTCATTCTTAAGAGACAGGAGTGGTATTACATAGTTTCAATATATAAATACTATCAATTAACATAATTTCTAGTAATAATTAGGAAGTTTGACTAAAAATCAAACTTTCAGCCCTGATTGGTTTGAACTAGGCCATATAAGAGCTTAATAGGACAAAAACGGGAGAAAGAAAAAACATGGTTCTTAAGACACGGGAGTGGTATTACATAATTTTTATGTACAAATACTACATACTTATCTTTTCTAGCCTTAATTAGAAAGTTTGGCCAAAAGACAAACCTCCAGCCTGATTCGGGTGATTTGGGCCTTATAAAAGTTGAATAAAGAATAAACATGGGGAAAACGTGATTTCTAAGAGCTGATAGTGGCATTACATAGTTTCTATGTACAATTACTACTAATTAAGCTTATTTTTAGTCTAAATGAGAAGTTTAACTAAAAACTAAGGTTCAACCCTGATTGACTGAACTAAGCCTTATAAGAGCCGTGTAGGACCGATCAAGAATAAAACGTGGTTTTCAAGAGCCGGGGAGAATGCTACATAGTTTATATGTACAATTACTTCTAATTAACCTTTTTCTAGTGTCAATTTAGAAGTTTGACCAAAATTCAAACATTCATCCCTGATTGGCCTGAGCTAAGCAATTTAAGAGTCGAATAAGGCCCAAACAGGGAGAAAACATGGTGTCAATAGCCATGAGTTGTATTACATAGTTTCCATGTACAAATACTACCAATTATCCTTACTTCTAGTCTTAATTGGAAAGTTTGACCAAAGTCAAAGTTTCAGCCCCAATGGCCAGAACTTGGCCTTTAAGAGCCGAATAGCGCCTAAAATGAGAGGAAAATATGCTTTTCAAAAGTCAAGAGTGGTTTATATAGTTTCTATATAAAAATAACTATCAATTAAACTAATTTATAGTCTTAATTTGAAAGTTTTACCAAAAAGCCAAACTTTCAGTTCCGATTGGCCTAAAATTAGGACTTATAAGAGTCGAATTAAGAACAAACATGGGGAAAAACATGATTCTGAAGAGCTGGGATTAGTATTACATAGCTTTTATGTTCAATTACTTCCAACTAACTTGTTTCAAGTATTAATTGGGAAGTTAACCAAAAGTCAAACTTTCAGTCTGATTGGCCTTCAGCCTTATTAGAGCAGAGTATAGCCCTAATGGGGAGAAAACGTGATCTCAAGAGCCGAGAGTAGCATTAGATTGTTTCTATGCATAATTACTACCAATTAACCTTGTTTCTAGA
>JAVJIF010008643.1:0-67500 GCA_038442645.1 Agave tequilana
TTTTAGGGATTTTTAGAAGAGATAAAAGATTTTCTAAAATAATTTTAACCCCAGTTTCTGACCCAGGACTATTGGCTGACAGGCCAGGACGGCCGACCGCACGGTCGACCGAACCAAGGGCCGGTCGACCCAGCGGTCGACCGACGTGCACAGCCTTGTGCACGTCTGGCAGCACAGTGGGACGGGCCGATCGACCGGTCGACCGGACTAGAGAGCTCTGCTCTCTGTATCTGGGCGGTCGGCCGTGCGGTCGACCGGATGCCCCAACGGTCATATTTCTGACCGTTGGCGGTCGGCCGGGCCGGCCGACCATAGGCCTGTCAGGCTGACAGATCAGCCTAATGGCTAGTTTCTGTTTGGCCTATATATATCCATTTCTATGGGGATTATGTAAGATTTTTAAGAACAAAAATTCTTACTTTTCTGAAGTGTTTTTACAAGTTTTCAAAAGAGTTTTAAGTGCCAAAAGATCCATCTTATTTATTTTAAGTGTTTGTTATTTTTCAAAGAAAATAGGTTTTTGGGAATTAGTTTCTGTTCTTAATTTCTATATCAATTTGGTATTTTCCCAAGAGATTTTCTTTGATCAAAACACTTTATTTTTCCACACTTGAGCTATCTTCTATCCTATTCTATTAGGATCATTTATTTTGTGGAAAAGAGGAAAGAGGAGTTGTTTGTGGTTGAAACATACCACTAGTTGTGAACCCTCATTTGTTTGTTGTATCCCTCTGGTGAGGTTGATTGGATTGTTGGTTTGCTCCCTCTTTGGTAGAGGTTGAGGCCTGTGGTTTGCTCCCTCTAGTGAGAGGTGGAGTTGGTTTGTGTATCCCTCTTCGGTAGAGGTGATTGGTTGTAGTATTGGCTACGGGCCTACCCCTCGATTGTGTGAGGCGGTGTTTGAGAGAGGAGTTCGGTACTCCCTTCGTTGTAACAAATCCTCCTCGGTGGAGGTTCCCTCGGTGGGAGTATAGTGGATTAGAAATTCTTCTCGGTGAAGGCGGGGCGTAGAGCTAGGGGCTTGAACCTCGGAACATATCTTGTTGTTTGCGTTAGATCCAATTTCTCTTAACCCTCTCTCTCTTTTATTTGTGCATTGTATTATTCATATTGCCATATCATTCATACTTGTGTAGCCTTGGATTATTTCATATTGTTCATCCTTATATGCTTGGCTTGCTTATGTGTGTGCCTCACTTGTACTTAACCACAAGAGCTTCATATAGCACCTCAACTGATATCTAGGGGAATCAAGAGGAGTTAGTCCAGAGCCCTTCACGGGGAATTCGGCTACACTTGTGTATTGTACTAAGTGTGTTGCAAATTTGTTTTTAAGCTTCCGCATTTAGCGCATTTAGTTTCTAGATTAGCATTATCACCTATTCACCCCCCCTCTAGGTGATTTACAGTTCCTAGGGCCAACATCTACTCAATTTTAAGTTAGATTTGGGTTAGTGTGTGAGGAGATTGTTTGTGGGTTAAGGAAGGGTAATGACTTCCCCAACTTATTTTGTTTATAGGACAAACCCTTAATTCAGTTTAGTGCAGTGTACAAGTATATAAAAAAGTAACACTCAAGAATATTTCATACAAGAATGAACCTTATACTAAATGCTATGCACACATACCTTGACTCCAGCACTCTTTAACAGTAAATAGAAAATGTAACGAAATAGACACATGCCTAAATGCAAAGTCTAAGCCGTTTTTAGCATTTACAATCAATCTTTTACTGTTGAGTTAGACAATAAATGTAGAGTATATTAAATGAGAAACTAAAGCATGCTGAAGTTAAATCATTGCAGTTCAATCACCCTGCAAAAAGCTAGGTGAGTAGTCCTCATAGATTACCGCGTTTGCGTGGCAATACTGAGGTCTTATGGGCTCTGCTTTCTAGAGCAGAGTCCAGAGACACTTATTGTCCATTGCAGCTCTTGTTTTCTTGATATCATTCACTACACACTAAGAACAAAGAAGCAAGTTAACCAATAAAGTAAATAAAAAAGAGTTACTTACTGTCCCTCCCTGGTAACGGCGTCAAATTTGATTAAGGTTTTACTACACAGAAAAATACAGAATTTCAGATTTAAAGAATAGAATGTGTAAGTTCTCAATTCTATGACGATAGCAAGTGACTATGCAGGTCGTGATCCACAACGAGGGACTTGCGATGGAAGCGTGTTGTAAGTTTTCTTTTAATTTACTTAAAATGGTTAAAAGTTCTTCTCTTGTTCTTGTGAAGAAAATAAAAAACAATCTTTTGTTAAGTTAAGAAAAAGTGGTAGATAAAAAGATGGAGAAAATGAAAATAAATTTATACAAAGAAAGTGAAAATAGTGAATAGAGTTGAGAGTGGTGATGATGGTGACGTAAACTAAAAATTAAAAGAAAAAGAAGAAAACCTAAAAGACTTATTTACCTCTTCTGATTTATAACTTACCTGAATCCTGAGTAAAAACATACCTCATCTTGAATGTGAGCAAAGCGTGACAAATAGGATCTTCCCCGTTCCCGACTTAAACTATGAATCCAAAAGCAAGCAGAAAATAAATAAAAACGGTTATCCATTACCATAAACCATCAAGGGCACTTGCAATGGCAAGGCATGTTCGATGCTACATGTTTTCATTTAGATTATCATTAAAAACCGATAGAAGAAGAGTAAGAGAAAAAGAAGAATATAAAACTATAATTTGATTCGATTTTAATAAAAATGGAAGAAAAGAAGAACTTACACCTGTGTCACCCTCAGTACAAGCTTCACTCTCATTCCACCATGAAACTTCCTCTCCTCTCAGTTACATAAAGAAAAATAAAAAATTACATAAAAGAAAACTAAAAAAATTAAGCTACAAACTGTAAAATAGCTTAGCCTATGCTCTCTACTGAATCCTTCCCTCTGGCCTCAGAATTTGCATGTATTTATAGCGAAAACATAATGGTGGAGAGCGTCTGAAAATAAAGGGAGCAAACGCTCCCCGTATCTCAACAGTAATACGGCGAAAAAGCAGCATTTGCAGCTTTTCTGCGGCCTGCATGTCGCCAGATGGCTACATTCAGGGTGCGCAAGCCTCTGATCTCTCGAACATCCTTTATCTCCTGATAGATTTTTAATTTGGGCTCTGAATTCATCTATATCATTGTGATCTTCAGCTAACCGAAATGGATCCATCAAAATCCGAATTTAACCAGTTTACATTTAGTGTTATCTCTCTGATTTACTCTGATCTTCAGCTGACAATTGCCCTAATCCTTGATTTGGTTTAATCTGAACTTTAATGGGCTTTTGGCTCGTTTCCTTCCTTCTCCTTTTGTAAAGGCCCTGCAAATAATTAAACAAAAAAGATAATTAAAACAGAGTTTATTAAATAATAAATATAAGAATGTAACGATAAATATGTAATATTAGTGACCGATCACCTATCTAAGCGGTTATGGTCTTGCCAGCGTACTTGGGCATTGTTGTCAAAGCCGCGGTGGTGATGGGAACGCCAAACACATTGAATGCCATGTCCATCACTCGAATGAAGGAAGCTTAGTTTGTGCAACTCTATGACGTCTTTCTGTGGAAAGATTGTTTAGGTTGGTTTGCCCATATTATAGTACTTTCTGAGGAGTTAGGCTAGTCTTTTTATCAGGAACAAGTCCTCGCCAATGTTGGCTCATGCTGACGTGAGACACAATTGTTCTTTTTTTTTTTATATATAGGCAATAGTATGAAATCCTCTCGCACTTCATTAATAATAGCTTAATGAAATATAGTACAAAACTAGCGCAACAAAAAACATAAATATCATACAAACTAGTCTTTTTGTAAATACCCATCATGCAATATTCCGATATATTAAAAATAATAATTAACCACAAATAATTAAACACAACACACCACAACTCCTCCCACCCCGAACAACCACCTCTCCTCATTCATTGCATTGCTATCAGTCGACTAGTCTTTTATGTTTATAAGGTATTAAAGATTATACTGGAATCAATATGTTTGGTATGTAGGATTTAAGGATGCATATCTAACATAATGTAGATCCAACTAATTATGTAGTTGGAATGCAATTCAAGTGTTTGACTACATATATATCTCTCATTGCAACCCGATTGAAACATGATAATAAACCAAAGCCACTCGAACCTGTCAAGTGGTTGTTCGGTTTATGTACCCTTCAAAACTGGCTTTTTTTCTCATTTACCCTCAAAGTTCCTGTTTTCATGTTTACCCCCATAATATTAGATAGTTTAATTTTAAATAGAGACTTTGGGGGGTCTGTTTATGCATGTTCAAAACTTAGTTTTTTGCTCATTTACCAGCAAAAGTTCCTTTTACCCTTATAATCTTGGATAGTTTAAATTTTAAATAGAGATTTTGTGCTGCAAAAACTAAATGTTCGCCTCATATTTGGTTTGGGGGTTAATCTCAAGAAATGAAACACGTCTTTGTAACGCCCGATCCCGCTGATACGGGGACGTCACTGCGACGTATATACGCAGGTCAGAAAGTGCCCCCACGTATATACGCTAAGCATCAGTACAGACAAGAATCAGAGTACGGAAGCAATTGGTGCATTATACATTCCAACACATATATATATACAATCACAGAGTTATCACCAGATGTGATCCAATATTACAATAATATTATATCACAGATGCGCAAATGCGAGAATACAAAAGATATACATATATGAACAGTATAAAAGGGTGTCCACATACATGTATACAAGGAATGTACAAGTATGAATAGAAAAAGGGCACTCACGAGTTTGCTAAGGGAAAACTCGAGAGGCATACAGGGGGCGGGGAAGGATGTGGCCCTGGACGGTCGGCTGGAGATCCACGCTACCGCTGCGCTACTCTGAGCAGTAACGGTGAGAATCCACACGCTCCGGGCTCCAGGACCTGGACATGAGAATCCAGGGGAGTCAGTGAAACTCCCAGGCGAGTAGGATGCAAAAGCCAGGTGGCGAGCCAAGGGTGAGTACAAGAGTCAAGTACAGAAGACAGGAGGGTTAGAACACAAATGAAGTATATATAAGAACGGGTATAACGTAACAATCGTTAAACAGGAAATCCGAAGTAAAACTGATCACAAGCAAAATTGATTGTATACGCTTAGGTTACGGTCCCATGAGACTAGTACATCGAAGGAATAATCCAAACAAGGAAACCCTCATCTATATACCGTTATCTCATGCCACCGAATATCTAAGCGTATAGAATCAGGTTGCAAAGTAGTCATAACAAGAATACATAACAGATGTGACAAGAGTGCATAACAGGTATCAAAACAGGAATCATAACAGTAATCATAACTGGGGTCACAGGAAACACCTATTATTATATTACTCGTCTGACCCATATATCTCGGTATGTGACCTAGTGTACGGCCAACCCACATACATCCATATATAAGCAAGTCGAGGGTTGTTAACGGAAGTAGATGGAGAACTGATAGAACTTCTTATAGTGGTTTCCATACACCTGGAACCGGCTTTGGAGGCCCAAAGTCCCCCTATTCAGTAATTTCAGATTCACTACCGCCAGTACATATATATATATATGTATATACATACTTTTATACCCCACCACTATAAGCAAGATATCATTCCGGCATCCATCACTTCCTCCCATACCCATACAAGTTGTCCTTTTTATAGCTTATGAACATAATTATCAGATTTCGGGAATGAGCAATATCATAACAGTAATACATAACAGTGATCAGTACATAACAGTAATCAGGTACTACATTCCCTCCCTCCATCGTGATAATTATAAGAATCGGTGTATCATGCTTGGTGTCAAGAGATAGCATGATAAATGGTGATGTATATCAAGTAACATGCATAACAATGGATTGATAATAAGTCTGGGTAAGTCATGACATAACAAGATGGTCTTGCCAGATAGTGGCATGTCAGGTGGTCAGGTGATAACATACTGGAAGTTAGGTGATATACATGTGTAAAAAGGGAGCATACAACTAACAAGTCTGAAGCAATGACAAGTAGTAACATGGAAGTGACTCAAAGCCCAACGACCACGAAGGGTCGGCCACGCATGGTATACGATAAAGAAGCAAGCATATCATAAGCCTGGTACAAGCACAAGATGAAGCTACCATAATACAAGCAATGTAGTGCAATACATGAATATGGAAATAAGAAGCGAAATACTTATCGATCCGACAAAACAGGAAACTCAAATAGAGGCGAGACTACTCGCATACAAGAAAGTAGCGAGTGAGAATACTCGCCTAAACCTCAAAGTGCCGAAAGATCCGAAATCCACGAAATCCGGGGCACGCCATAAACTATGATATATATATGTAGAGTGAAGAGGAGAGAGAAGGAGAGAAGTGAAGATGATGTAGTCAAGATACAAGTCAAGAAGTATAATATACAACATATAAACCAAGTATAAGATCAAGTTTGAGAGAAGGTAAATAACTGTAACAAACAGACAGAATTAGTCGACTAGGGTAGGATGAGTAGTCGACTAATAAAGGGGTTAGTCGACTAACAGTCTGGTATAGTCGACTAATACTGGGTTCCAGAGAGTTGATATTCTGATTCAGGAAAAGTTAGTCGACTAGGGTCATAGGGTAGTCGACTAACAGACATGACAAGTCGACTGATAGTTAGGCTAAGTCGACTAATACTGTGATACAGAGAGTTAAGGTTTCTGGTTCAGGGAAGGTTAGTCGACTAGGGTCAAGGGAGTAGTCGACTAATCAAGGTTTCTAGTCGACTAATAAATAACCTAAGTCGACTAAAACTGTGTTTCCAGAAAATGGTTAAGTTTCAAATGAAAGGGTTAGTCGACTAATGGCTAGGTCAAGTCGACTAATCGACTGGAAACAGTAAACAGAACAGATTTCTAGGGTTTGGTTTGATGATCTAAAAACATGGTTGTGATGGCACAAGTGTACATAATATGAAGAGATAAGTATACTAGAAATAGACTAAGTCTAGGAGAGTGAAAATACTCACTTGGATTGGTTGATTGGAAGAGGATGATGAAGAGGAAGAAGATGGGTTTGGTGTTGGTGAGGATCCTTGAGGAGGAAGGAGATGGAGGAGTTGTTGTTGTTGGTGATGGAGGAGGTGGAGCTTGGCCGGAGTTGGGAGGAGTCCTCGCCGGCGACGGGGTGGCCGGAGGCGCCGGTGGAGGTGCGGTGGTCACCAAGGGAGAGGAGGAAGAAGAAGTGAAGAGAAGTGATGAAGTGAAAAGAGAAATGAAAATGGGAAAGGAAAGGTATATATGGGATTTGGATTTTGTAAAGGGGATGCAATTAAATAAAAGGGGAGGGCTTAATTGCAAAGTGGGGAGGTGAGGTGAGTGTCCTTCTCTGGCCACTTGGCCGGCCATGGAGGAGAGAGAGAAAGAGATATTTGTGGAAGTTGGTGGAAGTGAGTGGAAGTTGTTGGAATTTTGGAATTATTGGAAAATTGGAAAAGGCTTTGGTTAGTGGAGGAAGGAAAGAAATAAAGAAAAGGAAAAGGAAAAGGAAATTATAATGAGAAGATATTTTCTTGGGAAAGAAGATGAAAATAATGGAAGTGGCGGATTCCCGGGATTCAGTTGCGGATGCAGAAATCTTTCGGGAAAATACCGGAATCGTCGAGATTCAAGTATCTCGGGATGACCCGAAATAATTACCAAAAATCAAGAATAATATATAAAGACCAATAGTGAAATCCGTTTGAAGAAATACTTTATAGTTTTAAAACTAAAAATCCGGGAATCAATAATTTACCGACTCCGTTGGAATTTTCATAAAATCCAAAAATCCTCAGAAAAAGAATGTAGGTAGAAAATATGATTCTAAGGAATAAAGTCTAAAGAATCATTTAGAAATTCCAAACCGTTTAAGAATTAAAAATCCAGGAATCGGTCAGCGGCACTGGCCGACACCGGTTTTGAAGAAATTCCTTTTAATCCAAGAAAATTCCAGAAAAATCATATAAAATCTAAAATATTGGAAAACGATGTTTAAAACTGAAATCGGTCGAATCGGATAACCAGAATGTCTAAAACAAGTAAAACTCTGAGATCGAGTCCCCGGCTCAGACTAAGGCTGACTCCGAGTTCACCGATCTAAATCCAAGGCAAAAACAATCATATAAGGAATTCATAATACAGAATAAATACAGGAAACAAATCGAAAAAATACGATCGAAAAATCTGAATACGCAACTAAGTACGTATTCCGGGAACGGAGTATTACAATCCACCCACCTTACAAAAAATTGCGTCCTCGCAATTTCGTTAAGGGGTAAATTGAATACAAAGGGGACAGCGGTGGAATTTATACCAATTAAGATATGAAGCACTAGAGGTAGGGCTCTCAAGTCGACTGAACAATAATCATCCTCCGTACTTCCGGCTGTATAAATCTTCGAATAATGCTGAATAACACTGCTGATGTCGTGGCTGTGCAATAAATGAACCGGAATACCGAAGATAAAGAAAAACCCTGATAGTCCTGAGCATAATAAAGAAGACCGATAATTAAGAATCTCGAATACCAGGCATCAATCACTCTGAACGATATAGTAGAGAATGTAGAATATCCGTAGAGAATTCCGACTGCTGACTTCTGAAAGATAGCCAGATCAAGATTCGATCTGGAGAATACCAAGCTTCATAGAATCCACCGAAGAGATCACATAATAGCTTCATTCAGAACCAGCCACTACCTTTCTAGTCTAGTCATATCTTAAGTTAGCATAAAGGCTTCATAAAACCAAAACATGGAAGGGATATGGAAAGGATTTAGGAATCAAAGGAAGGGACTAGGAATCAAAGGAAAGATAGTCAAGAAATAGATAACTCTGCACTTGTAGTTGGAATGTATAACCAAGACTCATGTATTCCAGTTGCAAATCACTTTACCATTGATTTGCCTTCTGGACGTACTGAGGAAGTTAGAGCCTAAGCTCTGATACCATCCTGTAACGCCCCGATCCCGCTGATACGGGGACGTCACTGCGACGTATATACGCAGGTCAGAAAGTGCCCCCACGTATATACGCTAAGCATCAGTACAGACAAGAATCAGAGTACGGAAGCAATTGGTGCATTATACATTCCAACACATATATATATACAATCACAGAGTTATCACCAGATGTGATCCAATATTACAATAATATTATATCACAGATGCGCAAATGCGAGAATACAAAAGATATACATATATGAACAGTATAAAAGGGTGTCCACATACATGTATACAAGGAATGTACAAGTATGAATAGAAAAAGGGCACTCACGAGTTTGCTAAGGGAAAACTCGAGAGGCATACAGGGGCCGGGAAGGATGTGGCCCTGGACGGTCGGCTGGAGATCCACGCTACCGCTGCGCTACTCTGAGCAGTAACGGTGAGAATCCACACGCTCCGGGCTCCAGGACCTGGACATGAGAATCCAGGGGAGTCAGTGAAACTCCCCAGGCGAGTAGGATGCAAAAGCCAGGTGGCGAGCCAAGGGTGAGTACAAGAGTCAAGTACAGAAGACAGGAGGGTTAGAACACAAATGAAGTATATATAAGAACGGGTATAACGTAACAATCGTAAAACAGGAAATCCGAAGTAAAACTGATCACAAGCAAAATTGATTGTATACGCTTAGGTTACGGTCCCATGAGACTAGTACATCGAAGGAATAATCCAAACAAGGAAACCCTCATCTATATACCGTTATCTCATGCCACCGAATATCTAAGCGTATAGAATCAGGGTTGCAAAGTAGTCATAACAAGAATACATAACAGATGTGACAAGAGTGCATAACAGGTATCAAAACAGGAATCATAACAGTAATCATAACTGGGTCACAGGAAACACCTATATTATTATTACTCGTCTGACCCATATATCTCGGTATGTGACCTAGTGTACGGCCAACCCACATACATCCATATATAAGCAAGTCGAGGGTTGTTAACGGAAGTAGATGGAGAACTGATAGAACTTCTTATAGTGGTTTCCATACACCTGGAACCGGCTTTGGAGGCCCAAAGTCCCCCTATTCAGTAATTTCAGATTCACTACCGCCAGTACATATATATATATGTATATACATACTTTTATACCCCACCACTATAAGCAAGATATCATTCCGGCATCCATCACTTCCTCCCATACCCATACAAGTTGTCCTTTTATAGCTTATGAACATAATTATCAGATTTCGGGAATGAGCAATATCATAACAGTAATACATAACAGTGATCAGTACATAACAGTAGTCAGGTACTACATTCCTCCATCGTGATAATTATAAGAATCGGTGTATCATGCTTGGTGTCAAGAGATAGCATGATAAATGGTGATGTATATCAAGTAACATGCATAACAATGGATTGATAATAAGTCTGGGTAAGTCATGACATAACAAGATGGTCTTGCCAGATAGTGGCATGTCAGGTGGTCAGGTGATAACATACTGGAAGTTAGGTGATATACATGTGTAAAAAGGGAGCATACAACTAACAAGTCTGAAGCAATGACAAGTAGTAACATGGAAGTGACTCAAAGCCCAACGACCACGAAGGGTCGGCCACGCATGGTATACGATAAAGAAGCAAGCATATCATAAGCCTGGTACAAGCACAAGATGAAGCTACCATAATACAAGCAATGTAGTGCAATACATGAATATGGAAATAAGAAGCGAAATACTTATCGATCCGACAAAACAGGAAACTCAAATAGAGGCGAGACTACTCGCATACAAGAAAGTAGCGAGTGAGAATACTCGCCTAAACTCAAAGTGCCGAAAGATCCGAAATCCACGAAATCCGGGGCACGCCATAAACTATGATAATATATGTAGAGTGAAGAGGAGAGAGAAGGAGAGAAGTGAAGATGATGTTAGTCAAGATACAAGTCAAGAAGTATAATATACAACATATAAACCAAGTATAAGATCCAAGTTTGAGAAGGTAAATAACTGTAACAAACAGACAGAATTAGTCGACTAGGGTAGGATGAGTAGTCGACTAATAAAGGGGTTAGTCGACTAACAGTCTGGTATAGTCGACTAATACTGGGTTCCAGAGAGTTGATATTCTGATTCAGGAAAAGTTAGTCGACTAGGGTCATAGGGGGTCGACTAACAGACATGACAAGTCGACTGATAGTTAGGCTAAGTCGACTAATACTGTGATACAGAGAGTTAAGGTTTCTGGTTCAGGGAAGGTTAGTCGACTAGGGTCAAGGGAGTAGTCGACTAATCAAGGTTTCTAGTCGACTAATAAATAACCTAAGTCGACTAAAACTGTGTTTCCAGAAAATGGTTAAGTTTCAAATGAAAGGGTTAGTCGACTAATGGCTAGGTCAAGTCGACTAATCGACTGGAAACAGTAAACAGAACAGATTTCTAGGGTTTTGGTTGATGATCTAAAAACATGGTTGTGATGGCACAAGTGTACATAATATGAAGAGATAAGTATACTAGAAATAGACTAAGTCTAGGAGAGTGAAATTACTCACTTGGATTGGTTGATTGGAAGAGGATGATGAAGAGGAAGAAGATGGGTTTGGTGTTGGTGAGGATCCTGAGGAGGAAGGAGATGGAGGAGTTGTTGTTGTTGGTGATGGAGGAGGTGGAGCTTGGCCGGAGTTGGAGGAGTCCTCGCCGGCGACGGGGTGGCCGGAGGCGCCGGTGGAGGTGCGGTGGTCACCAAGGGAGAGGAGGAAGAAGAAGTGAAGAGAAGTGATGAAGTGAAAGAGAAATGAAAATGGGAAAGGAAAGGTATATATGGGATTGGATTTTGTAAAGGGGATGCAATTAAATAAAAGGGGAGGGCTTAATTGCAAAGTGGGGAGGTGAGGTGAGTGTCCTTCTCTTGGCCACTTGGCCGGCCATGGAGGAGAGAGAGAAAGAGATATTTGTGGAAGTTGGTGGAAGTGAGTGGAAGTTGTTGGAATTTTGGAATTATTGGAAAATTGGAAAAGGCTTTGGTTAGTGGAGGAAGGAAAGAAATAAAGAAAAGGAAAAGGAAAAGGAAATTATAATGAGAAGATATTTTCTTGGGAAAGAAGATGAAAATAATGGAAGTGGCGGATTCCGGGATTCAGTTGCGGATGCAGAAATCTTTCGGGAAAATACCGGAATCGTCCGAGATTCAAGTATCTCGGGATGACCCGAAATAATTACCAAAAATCAAGAATAATATATAAAGACCAATAGTGAAATCCGTTTGAAGAAATACTTTATAGTTTTAAAACTAAAAATCCGGGAATCAATAATTTACCGACTCCGTTGGAATTTTCATAAAATCCAAAAATCCTCAGAAAAAGAATGTAGGTAGAAAATATGATTCTAAGGAATAAAGTCTAAAGAATCATTTAGAAATTCCAAACCGTTTAAGAATTAAAAATTCAGGAATCGGTCAGCGGCACTGGCCGACACCGTTTTGAAGAAATTCCTTTTAATCCAAGAAAATTTCAGAAATCATATAAAATCTAAAATATTGGAAAACGATGTTTAAAACTGAAATCGGTCGAATCGGATAACCAGAATGTCTAAAACAAGTAAAACTCTGAGATCGAGTCCCCGGCTCAGACTAAGGCTGACTCCGAGTTCACCGATCCAAATCCAAGGCAAAACAATCATATAAAGAATTCATAATACAGAATAAATACAGGAAACAAATCGAAAAAATACGATCGAAAAATCTGAATACGCAACTAAGTACGTATTCGGGAACGGGGTATTACATCTTTGGATGTGTTCTTTGATCTTTAGGGTGAAGTCTGTCAGAGAGTTGTTACTCACCTCAGAGATGGGTTAAGATTCGGACCCAGATGAGCGGTATTTGTTCTTAATTTGACCAAGGATATCTTTTTAAGATTACTCTGAAATGTGAAAAGAAAAGAAAGTAGAGTTTGAGGTAAATTTATTTTATATCGAATAGTACATAAAATTAGTGAAACGAGTTGAGAATTACAAGTAGAGCGCTGGGGCTGCTGGGGTTTGAGTGCTAAATCAACAGCTTTCTTCCATGCGTGCATGATCCATGATCGAGAAGATACAATTGAGGAGACATAAATAAAAGGGGAGAGGAGCATCATCAGCTTTCCATTGCCACTTGAATGTTTCTCTCTCCAAAATAAGGAGCAGTTTATTGAGCATGGAACTTGTAGGTTGACAATTTTCTGCACTCATAAGCTTGACATGCTGATTAGAAAAACAAAACCGTTTTGCAATAATTTGAGCTCCCAAGCTATTCACACTCTCCCAAGACTACAAAGCAAAGGCTAGAGAGCTAACTTGTTACAGCTGAAAGATTTCATATTTCTACTGAATCGTCTTTCAATTGCCAGCAAGGACACGTCTCGCTCGAAAAGAGTAGGATCCACTAAACTTAGTCATGTGGTTCGCCAATCACAAAACCGTAATATGAAACTCGACCATCAAGTCGTTGGTTGTAACTGAGCTATTTCTTAAAACATGCAGATCAATTATTTTGACAAAACAAATCAAATTAATTTTCTAGCATTCTGCTATAAAATTAAAACAGAATATAAGCAAATTAAATCTGACCTGGGGAATGCAGTCGCGTAGTCGTTGACATAAACAATCATAAGCCCGTCTCTTTACCCACATGTTGGTTCGACTTTATCTAATAGCGGTAAAAGAATCTCTCGGAATCACTAGCACTCAGCCTAAGATAGTAGACAGAGCCTCTTACTCAGACAGAGAATTGTTGCTCAGAAACTGAAGTAAAATCGGAAGAAATATGAGAGAAAAAAGAAATGTAGTTGTAAATCTCAGATTTCTGTGTGTCTCAAAGAATGAACAGCGAGAAGCTCTATTTATAGGCACAGAGCTCTACCCGTTACTAACAGCCCCTACAAAAATCAAGCGTACGTTCAGGTTGGTTACAATTAATGTGCAACAACTCCGTACATTCGCTGATCCGCTTTTACCTGGTCAAGAAACGTTACAAATCAAAACTGTGAAGGACTTCGAGAGAATGAGACAGAGCTTGAGATTATTCTGAGTCTAAGTGCTCGGGAAATACACCGCGTCTTCAGGTGCTCGGGAAAGACTCTGTGGTCCAAGTGCTTGAATAATCCTGAGATCACTCCGAGTCCAAGTACTCAGGGATGATTCTGAAGTCAAGTATTGGGGGATGATTCTGAGGTCAAGTGCTCAGGGATCATTCCGAGTGCAGTTCCTTGGGTCACTTCGCCCAGAAGTTCGGAATTAGCTCTGAAAGACAAAAAATATTTTCAAAATGTAGCAGGTCCACGAACCCCTTGAACGAAGATGCATCCATGTCCACAGGTCGTGGGCGCACGCCACCCGGACCCGACCCGGTTCGGTGAGGCGCGTGCGCCCGCGCGTGGGGAATGTGGCCTATGGCCTAACACTTATAATAAAAAGCTTAGAAAGAGTTGGTATATATATACCACTCAAACTTCTTTGTTTATCTAATGTGAGACGAAAACTTAAAGGCAAAATGAGGAAAACTCAAGTTTTTCCTCCAAAATCAAATATACATCGAACAATCCCGTCAGAACTTGAGTTTCAGGAATGACAAAAGACATCAATATGATATAAATAAATCATAAATCGTAAACAATAGTAAAATTTGGGCAACATCATACTGAGGATTCGAGGTTGATAGCTTGCGCCTTGAATCTGCCCTTAGTGAATTTCATTGCCACCCGAGAGATATAATAGACTACATCTTGAATTGGGCCTCTTTAATTAGATATTGATGAAAACACACGCAGTAACTCTTATCTATTGAACGAGCGGGTTGAGCGTTAAAGGTCATGCTCACAGTAACTGACTCATGAGAAGTTTTTAAAGGTCAGCCCTGCCCCTGCCCCTGTCCCCAACCGCGGCCATCATGTTCCTCTCATGTAGGTAAGTCCTCAAAGGGTACTACAGCTGAACTTATACCTTCCACACTTCATGCATTGGACTTATTAAGAGTTTAACTCAGCTTTACCTAGCTGTATTATAAGAGCATCGTCACCATAGAGAAGGGACAGTAGCTACAATGCTACATATAGGATAGAAACATATTGGATCGATGCTCCGCAAAAGTATCACCGGTCTAACTTGTTGCTACCTCAATGAACCTCTTTCATGGAACCATCTCCCAATCAAGAAGGTTAGGTTCTCGCTGCCGGTGAACTCTACTATGGGCTTAACCCGATCTCCCTCGATGATTCTAGGACCACACTCCTAAAAAGACCCTTAGTCAACGGGTCAGCAAAATTCTTCTCATACTTTACAAAGTTCAAAATCACAATTTTACTCAATAGGCGATGTACAGACTTGTCTGATTTGAATATGACTGTTCATATTCTTATTAACATTCTCTTGCTTTAAAATTCCAATGGTGGATCTCAAATCAATATGAATTGAGATTAAAAGTATAGGCCTAGACACGATATAGAATTCAGATAGAAGATCCTTTAACCATTCAACTTCCAAGCAAAGTGTCCAGAGCAATAAGCTCAGACTCCATGGTGCTCCTGACAATCACTGTTTGTTTGCAGGATTTTCAGGGCACAGCAACACCACTGAACATAAATATGATAGTAGACTTAAGTCTGTGAGAGCCAGTGACCTAGTTGGCATCATTATACCCTTTTATGATAGTAGGATATGCAGTGTAAGTCAAACAATAGCCAATTGTGCCTCTAAGATATCTAAATACTCTTTCTAATGCAGTCTAATGTTCTCTAGTATGGTTACTAGTGTATCTACTCAATCTACCTACTACATAAGAGATGTCAGACCTAGTTCTGTTAAAAATATAAAGAAGTGAACTTATTAATTGAGAATATTTTAGTTGAAACACAGGCTCACCCGTATTCTTCTTCAAAGCAATTGAAGAATATAGGGTGTAGAAATAGGTTTAGAGTTATAAAAGCCAAACTTATGAAGCATTCTTTCAATGCTATGAGATAGACTCAATGAAATTTTTTTGGAGTTCTAAATATCTTCATTTCCAATATCATATCAGAAGGACCTAGATCCTTCATGTCAAAGTTTAGGGAGAGATAATCCTTTACCATTTAGATTTCATCGAGAGAAATTTCAAGAATAAGAATATCATCTACATATAGACAAAGAATGATATCGTCATTATCAAGGTTCTTGGAATAAATACAGTTGTCATGTTCATGGACGGTGAATCCAAATTGTGCAACAACTTTGTTAAACTTTTGGTGCCATTGTTTAGACACTTGTTTAAGTCCATACAACTTCACAAGTTTACACATTTTATTTCTTTCTCTTGGCTATGAATCATTCTGGCTGGTCCATATAGATCTCTTTTGCGATCAGGAAAGCAGTCTTGATATTCATTTAATGTATGAACATGTTATGAATTGATACAAGTGCAAGAAAGATTCTGATAGAAGAGATCCTGGTAGCAGGAGAATAGATGTCAAAGAAGTCATACCCTTTTGTTGGGTGAAACCTTTGGCAACTAATCTGGCTTTGTGTTTGTCGACCATGCCATTGATCGGTCGCTAATATTACGCATTCATTATCATATTCTCATACTTATTCTAAAATAAACTTTGCTTTTCCCAATTATTGTTTAATTTATTTGCAGGCCATTCCTAACGGAGAGGGAAGAGAAATAACCCAAAAGCCCATCAAATTCTGATTTAAATCAGAATTAATTCGAAGTCAGTAAATCAGGGCAGATCAGGTCGGTTCAGATCGGTTGAAAACCAGTTAGAATAAATCCCTACAAATCAATCGGTTGAAGCCAAAGATCAAAGGCCATTTCATCAAAATCTCGGACTTAAACTGCAAATCCAGCTGAAGATAAAAGCAAATCTCGAAGCCAGAGAGTACCACCAACAGGGTGTGGCCACCTGGCCACACCCTGGCCGCGAAAACTCGACAAAAGTCGCGTTTTCGCGGCTTTGTTAATGAGTTAGGGGTAGCATTTTCTCCCCTATCTTTGTATGCTCTCCTACGTTGGGTTTTGCCTATAAATACTGGGATTTTCAGAGCGTACAGGGAGCGATCATGCAGAGATAGAATTTAGTCTACTTTTTCAGTCTTTTCAGTGTAAGTTTTTGCTTTTCTTTTTATGTAATTTTTAGTTTTAATTTATGTAAATCAGAGGAGATCAGAATTTCATAGGAGAATGAGAATGAAGCTTATGCTGAGAGTGACACTGGTGTAAGATTTTCTTCTTTTCTCTTATTGTTATAAAATTGAATCTGTAGTTCCCCTTTTGTATGTACTTTATTTTGTGTTCTTCTTCTTCTTCTTCTCTACTTTCTTCTTTGGTACCAATTGCTATCCAAGTGAGTCTTAAAGCATCGAAAGAGCCTTGCCTTTGCGAGTGCCACCGATAGCTCATGATGATAGATTTTTAGTTTCATTCTGTATCACTTCATACTTGCAACGTCTTGATGATATAATGTGGAGGAGACGGGAACTCTTATGGGCTATACGTTTATCGCCTCACTTCAAGGTAACATTATTGCAAAAGATTCAAGGTGAGCATTTGGCCAAAAGAGGTAAGTAACTTTTAGATTCTTTTCTTTAATTCTTTAGTTTCACTTCTTTTATCACTCATTTTTAATTTCTTTGTACAGATCATTTCTAGTTTCTCCATCTTCTTAATCTACCATCTTCTTCCTAATTCAACTTAACTTAATTTTTTTCTTTTTCTTTTAAAGAACTAAAGAAGAACTTTAACCATACATTGTAGCCTAAAAGAGAACTTACTAAAAAGCTTCCATCGCTAGTCCCTCCTTGTGAATCACGACTCGCATAGGCACATGCTATTGTGATAGAATTGAGTAACTTGCACTCTTTATTCTAAATCTAAAATTCTGTATTTTGTGTGCAAGTTCAAACTTAATCAAATTTTGGCGCCGTTACCAGGGAGGGACGGTAAGTAATTCTCTTTAAAGTTTACATTTTTGGTTAACCTTCTTCTTTGTTTTGGTGTACAGATTTAATAACAAGAAATTTTTGCTGCAGTGGACATATAAGTGGCTCTGGACTCTGCTCAAGAAAGCAAAGCCCAGAAGCCCTCAGAGTTGCTACATTCTTGTGGCAATCTGAGTGAACTACTAGCCTGTATTTTTTGTAGGTTGGCTAAATTTCATAGTTTAAATATCTGTAGCATTTATCTCCTTGTTTGACTCACTGTATATATATTTCTAACACAACCGTAAAAAGTTGATTGTTAATGTTAAAAATAATTTAGACTTTACATTTAGGCACGTGTTTATTTCATTACATTTTCTATTTACTGTTGAAGAGTGTTGGAGCCAAGGTATGTGTGCATAACATTTACTATAAGGTTCATTCTTGTATGAAATATTGTTTGAGTGTTACTTTTTTCAATATATTTGTACACTGCACTAAATTGATTTAAGGGCTTGTCCTATAAACAAGATAAGGTGGGGAAGTCATTACCCTCTCTTAGCCCACAAATAATCTCCTCACTCACGAATTCAAGCCTAATTAAAACTGAGTAGACGTTGGCCCTAGAGACATCTCAGACTCAAATAGGAGACTAACCGAAGGGGGAAGTTGATTTAAATCTAACTCTTGCCAAATCGGTGACTAAGGTTGGGGATTGAGGGGCAAAACCCCGAAGGCTGGTGGTTTAGCTTAATTAGGCCTATCGCTTTTGTGCGGATACCTTCCACCAATCTTGCCCCTACCTGACCGATTAACTTGTGGTCAGATTCGGCAATATACCCCCAGTGGACAGTCTAACCTGTTAGGAGTCGTCTAGGTCTAAGGTTTACTCTAACATAGGTTAGATTTTTTTTATTGTTTTTTTTCTCTTCTGTGTTTTATTGTGTGATATGCCGTATAACAACAATTTTTCAATTTTAATGGTAATCCATATTACACACCAACCTCTTTTTCGGATATTACCAACCCGGCATATCATAACTTTAACCAACATAGTGTGCCGGATTGGACTTATCCGAATCAATATAACTCATGCCCCCAATCTTATAACCATAATTTCCAGAATAATTTTAACTCTTTACAGAGTCAATGGGGATTCACCTCCACCGAGTCCAATTTTCAACTAACTTGTCCTCCTTATCCATCTTGTCCATAATATTTCCAAGAATCATACTCAGTTCCACCAGTTCAAAATAGAAAACCATCAATCTTGGAAATGAGTATGCATGAGTCCAAGCAACAATTACAAAATCTGACGGACTTACAATTTCATCACAAATTCTAAAACAACACTTCATCTTTTCAAGTCCAATCGCAACAAAATGATGAACCAATCAACTATGAAAAGATGCTTGAAGTCATGACTCAGGCTCAAATCGCTCGTAATCATGACATAGATATGATGGTCCAAACTCTCCGTTCTCACCGTTTGACCATTTCTGATATCGCTAACCATTCTGTTAGAGCCGAAGAGTCATGTTGTTTTGAAAAATAAGATTCCATTTCAGTACAACTATTTGAACTTACCCAAACTCTAAATTTTAAAAATGACATTGACAGTTTGGCAAGCTATCCCTTTCCTGAAATTGAACTTGAGAATGAATATGATCCTGAACCTTAACTTGGTGATTCAATTCTACTTCCTGATTCAATAATGACTCTGGTGTCTTCACCTAATTTCAATCTTTTTCCCGAGTTAACATTGGATCCTGTGCCAATCATCATGAAATTGAATCACCAATCTGTTATGATTATCACATTGAACTTGACCAATTTCATGCTTTTGAAAGTCCCATTGACAAATTGGTAAGTTCTTATTTTTAAGAAATTGAACTCAATGAGAAATGTGACCTAGAATCTCAAATCTATGATCCAGTTCAAATTCCTGAATCAATATTGACTCCTGTTTTGTTCCCCGACTTAAGTAATATTTTAGAGTCAGTTTTGATTCCCACACCTGTCCTTCTTGAACTTGGAATCACCAATATTAAGTCACGTTCCATTGTGGTGAAATGAATGTGGACTTGAGTTTTAACTTCTTGATTTGGATCCACTTCCTAAACCGATCTCGACTTTTGAATCTTTACTTGACTTAAGTCACTTTCCTTAGTCGGTATTAATTCCCATACTTCCTAAGTCCAAGTCAATCATTCCATCTTTTTACACTCCATTTTAGGACAAGGCGGTTGACAAAATTGACTCCGAAATTAATTATGAAATTTGAAAATTATATGGGGTTAAAGTTTTAATAAAAATCGTTCATATATATACATCATTTTAGTGGGTTATATAAGAGAGATTTCTGGTGGGTTCCTCTGAACTCACGAAAATTCGATTGGGCCGCATTTCGTGGACTAATAAGACCACCACCGGAACCACCACCTTAAGATAATATTCTCCTTATCTTTCTTCTTTTCATGTATCTATGCATTAATTCATATATTGAGGACCATGCATGAGATAGGTGTGGGGGAAGGTCTAACATAACTTAGGTTTGCCTTTTTATTATAAATTTTTTTTTAACATTTTCTTTACTTTTAAAAACTTTTTGAAAATAGAAACAATATTTTGACATATTATTTGTAAGAAATTAAGTCAATTTTAAGGAATAGGAGAATCATAATTAGGATTTATTATACTTGGTCAAAATAAGATTATTTGTTTGATTTCTAAGGATAGGAAGAAAGTTTGTGAAAATAATTTAGTCTTAATCGTTACCTTGAAGAAATGTGCACACTTTATACACTTACACACTTAGGGTTCAAAAACAAAGATTTTTATGCCTTATATAATATATATATATATATATATATATATATATATTATATATATATATATATATATATATATATATGAAAGATGAACAAATCTAATTATTGATTAGCTAGGTGCTTTGGCCTAACTAAACCTTGGTATTTATGCGAAAGATGATTAGATAAGTTTGATAAAAATATATATATATAAAAATCCTCTGATTAAGCTGGATATTTGTGCCTAATAAAGCATAAGTATTCATGCCTAAAAGCGGTTCATATAATAAAATTCTTAGTTTTGTGGCCTTATTTGCTCGAGTCCTTAAGTCCTTGGGGGGTTTTCTCACCCGGTGCCCTAAGACCGTTTTGTTTAGGAGTCACCGATTAAAGGCTCGTTACATAGGCAGAGTAGAAAGCCTAATAGAATTAAGGAATAATATCACCAAAAATAAAACAAAAAATATATATAATAAAAAAATAAATAAATAAAGCATAAGAGTTAGAGTTAAAGAATCCTTAGTCAAAATTTTCACGGTCACAAGGTGCATATGACTTAGGGTAAAATAATAAACTAGATGAGAAGTACAATTTGACTCCTTACTTTGATTGATAACAAATTTTTGAATAGAGACTAAGTTTAGGAATGAAAAATTCGATTTTCCTATAAAATTATAGATTACTTAAATCTTACAATAATATTTCAAATATTTTTCTCTTTCAAAATGCTTTTCGAAAATACACTCTTTGTTTCTCTTTCTTTACGGATTTTGTGGGTGTAATCCACTAAAATCCCTCACGAGATAAAACTCGTCCTCTAGGGAAAACCTAGAGGTTTAACGGCTTTGTACAGACTCAGTGCAATCGCGTGACCTGCGAAAGGGGTCTAATAATTTTTTTATTTAGTTGTTTTGCTCGAGGACAAGCAAAAGATAGGTATGGGGGTGTGATCGGTCGCTAATATTGCACATTCATTATCATATTCTTATTCTTATTCTAAAATAAACTCTACATTTTTCTAATTATTGTTTAATTTATTTGCAGGCCCATTCCTAAAGGAGAGGGAAGAGAAATGAGCCCAAAAGCCCATCAAATTCTGATTTAAATCAGAATTAATTTGAAGTCAGTAAATCAGGGCAGATCAGGTCAGTTCAGATCGATTGAAAACCAGTTAGAACAAATCCCTACAAATCAATCGACTGAAGCAAAAATCAAACGCCATTTTGTCAAAATCCCGGATTTAAACTACAAATCCAGTTGAAGATAAAAGCAAATCTCGAAGCCAGAGAGTGCCACCAACAGGGTATGGCCACCTGGCCACACCCTGGCCACGGAAACGCGGCAAAAGCCACGTTTTCGCGGCTTTGTTAGTGAGTTAGGGGAAGCATTTGCACCCCCTATCTTTGTACGCTCTCCTACGTTGGGTTTTGCCTAAAATACTGGGATTTTCAGAGCGTACAGCAAGCGATCATGCAGAGATAGAATTTAGTCCACTTTTTCATTCTTTTTACTGTAAGTTTTTCTTTTTCTTTTTATGTAATTTTTATTTTTAATTTATGTAAATCAGAGGAGATCAGAGTTTCATAGTAGATTGAGAATGAAACTTGTGCTGAGAGTGACACTGGTGTAAGATTTTCTTCTTTTCTCTTATTGTTATAAAATTGAATCTATAGTTTCCCTTTTGTATGTACTTTGTTTTTGTGTTCTTCTTCTTCTTCTTTATTATTCTTCTTTTGGTACTAATTTCTATCCAAGTGAGTATTAAAGCATCGAAAGAGCCTTGCCTTTGCGAGTGCCACCGATACCTCATGACGATGGATTTTTAGTTTCATTCTGTATCACTTCATACTTGCAACGTGTTGATGATATAATGTGGAGGAGACAGGAATCAACTCTTATGAGCTATACGTTGATCGCCTCACTTCAAGGTAACATCATTGCAAAAGATTCAAGGGAAGCATTTAGCCAAAAGAGGTAAGTAACTTTTAAATTCTTTTTTTTAATTCTTTAGTTTAGAACACCACAATCTACCACTTCGTTTATCACTCCTTTTTCATTTCTTTGTACATATCATTTTAGTTTCTCCATCTTCTTAATCTACCATCTTCTTCCTAATTCAATTTTAACTCAATTTTTTCTTTTTTCTTTTAAAGAACTAAAGAAGAATTTTAACCATACGTTGTAGCCTAAAAGAGAACTTACTAAAAAGCTTCCATCGCTAGTCTCTCCTTGTGGATCACGACCCGCATAGCCACTTGCTATTGCGGTAGAATTGAGTAACTTGCACTCTTATTCTAAATCTGAAATTCTATATTTTGTGTGCAGGTTCAAACTCAATCATCGTGTTGGAGTTTCTTCATAAAAATTCATTTACAACCTACAAGTTTGCATCCTGGAGGAAGGTCAGTGAGACTCCAAGTGTTGTTCTCCATTATGAACTTGATCTCACTATCAATGGCTTCTTTTCAGAAAGGAGATTCAGAAGAGTCCATAACTTCCTTAAAGGAGCTAGGATCTGAAATTCACCTAGTGGGGGGTGAATAGGTGAATACACTATAATAATAGATAAATAAAAATTAAAGCACAAAAACTACCAATCTAAAACTCACTAATAAAGAACTGAAGCCGAATACCCAGTGAAGGGTTCTGAACTTCTCCTCTTTGATTCCTCTTTAAAAAGAGTTAAGGTGCGAATTGCTTTCTTGAAGTAGTAAGAATAGATGAACACAATATGTGTGTGTATATGTATATGCATATATATTGAGAGAAAAGTTAGAGAAAGCAAACTCAGAGAATCAATAGCAAACAAGAAAAATTATTCTCAAGGTTTGAGCCACTGCTCTATATCCTCACCTTCACCGCAATGAAGGATTCTACTATGTCACCGCGATTACACTTTGTGAAGATAGATCTCGCAAGATCTTGGAGCCGCAACTCCCAATCCTCTCTCACTAGAGGAGTACACAAGCAACTGAACAACAGAGAGATAATCTTTTCAGATCACCAAACTTTTCACAAAGATCCTGTAGTTTAGAGTAAAGAGAGGTTGAAGCTCAAGGATAAAGTATGTAAGAAATATAGTGGAGAAAAGAAATTTTGTATATTCTTTCAGAGGATGCTAATAATTTTTCACCTCAAAACTTGATAATAAAACATTATAAAATAATCATTATATAAGTTTTGAGAAAATAGTTGTTTAAGATATCTGATTAGGAATAAATATATAAAACCAAGTTTTAAATACATAGTCAAAAAAGGCTAAACGGTCATATATACTATCGATAGTCTAATAGGATTGGCGATAGTACATAATATACTGCTCTAAAAAAAAGAGACTTGTCGGCAGTTCAATGAGACTGTCGACAATACATAATATACTGCTCTAAAAAAAAGACTTGTCAGCAGTTCTTTGAGACCGTCGATAGTCTAATACTGATAAATGCAATATCAGCTGTCAACAGTCTACAATAGTTGTCGACAGCTATCATGATATCTTTAAAAAAACCCCACTGGCGGTGAAGCCCTGTTGACAGTTCTCTGCATAGAGCCTGTCGACGGTCCTTAGGCTACCTATCGACAGATGAACAGGGAACTATCGACAGTCCAAGCTGTCTTTTGAAATTTGAAGTATAAGCTATTTTGAAAACATTTTTGAAAAAACAATTTTGATAAATATAAGAGAGAGAGAGAGAGAGAGGAGTGTGTGTGTGTGTGGTGTGTGTGTGTGTGTGTGTGTGTGATTCTTTGAGCTCTTCTCTTTATACTAAACTTTAGCATTCTATAAAACATAAAATAAACTTATATAATATTACATCCATGCTTATATTTATAACATCAAGAGTATCACCATTTTGATTCCGTAACATAACTTCAAGATGAACTAATATAGAAGAGAGCCTAAAACTTATAAACACTGAAAAGTATATATTAGTTTTCGTAAATATTCATGAGTGACTCATTATTAAAACAGAGAAACTGTTGTACCCTTGGTCCAATAATCTCCCCTTTTTGACGATGACAAAACTCATGAATATTTTAAGAAAAGAGTTTATGAATAAACTCTCCCTGAAGTGATGCATAAGTTGAATATGATATATATCATCAATAATTTGCATACATGAATCATAACATCAATCAATATGGTATGCAAAAACAAATCCACCATCCATCCATACCACCAACCTCTAATTAGATAACTTAACGCCATAATAGATTGCATATCATAACAAGAGTTTTTAGAGAATACAATACCAAGTTCAAACTAAAACATAGACATAATGATTGGTAGTGAAAAGTGCATTTTATCATCATATTTACCATCACATTTTCATATTTATTCATTTAATTCTGCACATTATTAATATTTTGTTATTTATTGTGTGCAGGCCTCGAATTATTATTTTAATAATAAATAAAGCTTAAAGAGCCCAAAAGCTCAGATCCAAGCCATATTTGAAGCCCAAGAGTAAAAGTGCAAATATCAATTGTCAAAGTGCAATTATGCAAGGGCTAAAGTTGCAATTATTAAAGATGAGGAAGGAAGGATAGAATTCTACCAACCCTAAACTCTTGCAGGATGAGGATAAAAGCCAAAGAGAGTGCAAAGATAAAAATTCAAAGAATTCGGATTCAGACTGTACACGTTTTAGTGTTTAAATCATAACTTTTGCTACAGTTATGCAAATCCAATGATTCAAGATTCTCCAGAAAGAAGACTTGAAGACCTACAACTCTTATGTTGATCAAACTTTCCAATTCAATCCGTAGATAAGCTGATTTTGGCGATCAACATGATAAGAAGTTGCAGGACAGATTTGAATTTCTGGAGATAAGATCTTTTTGGGAGAGTTGTACTAGGACTCTACATCTTCCAACACCTATAAATATCCCTGCAGATGCAACACAGAGAGTACACAATCCAGCGTCCAGAGGCGAGCCAAGGGCCAAAAGCTAGGGTTTAGGTTTTAGGTTAGATTTATTTTGTAAATTTTGTAACTGAGAGTGGAGATGCTTTCATGGAGGAAGGAATCATACTTGTACTGAGGTGACATCGGTGTAAGTTTTTATTTTTCCCCCATTGTTAATAAAAATCTGCTCGAGGTGGTTTGTTTTTATTCTTGTTTCATTATTTCTTTATTCTCGCCTTATCTTTGTTTTTCTAATCTTGTTCTATGTCATTGTTTCTTTCTCTAATGTCTTGCCCACCATGAGATCCATCTGCTTCGAGAATACCTAGCCGAAGAAGGAACCTTGATGGCCTATGGCGATAAATAGGTCTTCATAGTGCTTTTTATTCCCTAGTTGCTTTTATTCCATAGTTAAGAAGGCGGACGATCCTATATGCCATGCTTGTACGCCTTCGAAGGAAAGGAAAATCATCACAACGGTTCAAACGGCAAGCAGACTAAAGAGATAAGTTTTCTTTCCTTTTCTTTTATTTTCTTTTCTTTGTAGATTAAATACAAACTCATCTCCATATTCTTTTCTACCACCCATTGTAAATACCACCATTTAACTAATAAAAATAAAAGCTTTAGAGTATAACTTGCTCAACGCTTCCATCGCAGTCCCTCCTTGAGGATCACGACCCGCATAGCCCTGCTACCGCGGATTAGAACTGATTCCTCGCACGATCTATTTTAATCTAATATTCTAATTTTTGTGTGCAGGAAAAAATCAGTCAACAAATTGGCGCCGTTGCCGGGGAGGGACGGTAAGTTATCTCTAAAACAAAAAAATTTAATTATTAACTTATTCTTTATCTTTTCTGTTGCAGGTTACAGGCGAAGAAACAATATTTTGGCAACTGCAGTGATATATAAGTGGACCTGGGACTCTGCTCAAGAAAGCAGAGCCCAGGATCCCTCCAGAGTGCCGCGTTCCCACGGCAAAAGCCGCGCAAACGCGGCACAAAGGAGTTGACTCCTAACCAATTTTCTGCAGGCTCTTCAGCTCTGCGAAATACAGCTTCTGGCAGTACTTAACTTTCTGTATTATTCACCATATACCTGCTAATTTAATCAACAGTAAAAAATTGGTTGTAATCGTTAAAAGTTGATTAGACGTTTGCATATTAGGCACGTGTCTTTTCAATTATTTTTATTTACTGTTGAAGAGTGCTGGAGCAAGGTACGTACGCATTGCATGTAGAATAGGATTCATCTCTTGGTTGATTTTCTGCTTTGAGTGATTCTTATCTATTTATCTTGTACACTTGCACTAATTCATCTTAAGGGCATAACCCATTAACAAGATAAGGTGGGGATTTCATCACCCTTCCTTAGCCATAAATCATATCCCGAGCACTCACTAACCCAAGCCTAACTTAAAAATTAGTAGACGTTGGCCCTAGGGACATCTCGGACTCAATTAGGAGATTATCCTAAGGGGGAACGGTGTTGGAAGTTGACTCCTGCCAAATCAGTGTCTAGGAAGGGGATTGAGGGCCGAAAGCCCGAAGTGTGGTGGTTATTTAATTAAGCGTCTTTGACGGAAAACCTCCCACCACTCTTGCCCTGACCTGGCTGATTAACTTGTGGTCAAAGTCTGCACCAACCTCCTGTGGACGGTCTAACCAGTTAGGAGTCGTCTAGGTCATAGGTCTACCCTAACTTAGGTTAGAATTTTTCTTTTTTTGTTGTTTCTTTGTTTGTTGTGTGGTGTGATATGGCATATAAGAATAATTCCAATTTTAATCCATATTACACCCCTAACTATTATTCGGATATTACCAACCCGCATACTCTAACTTTGACCAATCTAGTGTGCCGGAATGGTCTTATCCGAATGAATATAACCCACACCCCCATCTTATGACTATAATTTCATAATAATTTCAACTCGTCACAGAGTTCATGGGGTTCGAGTCCCCCGAGTCTAATTCTCAACCAAATTGTCCTCCATATCCATCTAGTCCACATTTTTCCCAAAATTCATACTCAGATCCACCCATTCAGATAGAAATCCATCTATCTGGGAAATGATGAGTAGAAATAAGTCCAAGCAAAATTCACCATCAATTTTAGACATGATGATACGTGAGTCCACCGACTCACAACTTTATCACAAGTACCCTTCCTATTTTCAACAAGAAGCACCTATCGACTATGAAGGAATGCTAGCTGCCATGACTGAGGCTAAATTAGCCCGTGATCATGACATAGATTTGATGGTGGAATGCTTACACCGGCCGGTGATTCTGATATCGATGACCACTTGATTAGAGCCGACGAACCAAGTTGCTTGGAACAACAAGTTTCTAATTCAGTTACCATCTTGTGAACTGCCGAAACTTCAAATTCTGATAATTGGCAAGTTTTCCTTTCCGAATTAGAACTTGAATGTGACCTAGATTCTCAAAATCTATGATCAAGTTCAAATTCCTGAATCATTATTGACTCCTGTTTGTACCCGACTTAGGTAATATTTTAGAGTCAGTTTGATTCCCACATCTATCATTCCTGAACTTGAATCACCACCATTGAGTCACATTCCATTGTGGGAAGAAAGATTGTGGACTTGAGTTTCAATTTCTTGACTTGGACCCAATTCTTGAACCTAGCCCGACTCCTGAGCCCACTTGATTTGAGCATCTTCCCTGAGTCGGTATTCGTTCCCGCACCTATAATGTCCAAGTCAATAATTCTATCCTTCATTCTCCATTTTGGGACAAGGAGGTTGAGACAATTAACTCTGAAATTTATTATGAAATTTGGAAATTGATGGGGTGAAAATTCTAAAAAATGATTTAATATATTTTAGTGGGTTATGTAAGGAAAGTTTCTGGTGGGTTCCACCAAATTATTGTTATCTTGATTGGGCCGCATTTCGTGGACCAATTAGACCACCTCCGGAACCACCACCCTAAGGTAACTTCCGCCTTCCCTTGTTCTGTTTCATGCATATATGCATTCATTACATTGAGGACAATGCATGAGATAAGTGTGGGGGGGGCTTTACTAACATACTAACATAGGTAAAAACTAAAAAAAAAAAAAAAAAAAATTGCTAATAAAAAAAATTTAAAAAAAAATTGTTATAAAAAGGAAATATTTTGACTTATTTTTTGAAAGAAATCTAAGTTAGTTTTAAGGATTAGGAAAATCATGATTAGGATTTCTAAAAACTTGGTCAAAATAAATAAATTGTTTAATTTTTAGGTATAGGAAAGAAATTGAATAAATAATTAGTCTGATTTTTACCTTAATGAAATGTGCATACCAAATGCATATCTAGGATTCTAAGACAAAGACCTTGGCCTCATAAAAAAAAAAAAAAAAAGAGAAGAAGAAAAAAAATCACCAATTAAGCTGATATATGTGCCTCAAGAAGCATAAGTATTCATGCCTAAAGGTGAGTAAATAAAATAAAGTCCTTAGTTTTGGGGGCCTAGTTCACTCGAATTTGAGTCCGCGGGGTGTTTTCTCACCTGGTGCCCTAAAGCCAACCGGTTTGGGAGTCATCGACTTTAAGTTCGCTACATGGGTGGATTAGAAAGCCTAAGAAAACTAAGAAATATAATATATGTATTAACACATCTAATAATCAATTAGTTAGGTATGAGGGCCTCAAGAAGCCTTGATACTTATACGAAAGAAAATTAGATGAGTTATACATGCCAAAAAATATATATATATATATATTAACACATCTAATAGTCAATTAGTTAGGTATGAGGACCTCAAAGAAGCCTTGATACTTACACGAAAGAAAATTAGATGATGTTATAAAAATAATAATGAGGCATGAGAATCCAAGTTAAGGAATTCCTAGATTCACAAGGGTGCGTATGACTTTTGGTAACGAAAAAGACTATATTAGAAATTCAATTTTAATCCTTACCTAAAATGAATAAAATTGACTTTATAAAGACCAGGTTTGAAGAATGAATAAAAATGATAATCCTAAAACTTATAGACTACTTAGTCTCTTCCAATATAAGACAAATATTTTTTCTTTTATGGATTTTGTGGGTGCAATCCGCTGAAAACCCTCACGAGACAACACTCGTCCTCTAGGGTAACCTAGAGGTTTAACGGCTTGTTGCACATGCTAAGTGCAACCGTGATTCCTACGAAAGTGAGTTAGGTTAGATTAATTTTTCTTTCTTATTTTTACTCGAGGACGAGCAAAAAGATAAGTGTGGGGGTGTGATTGGTAGTGAAAAGTGCATTTTTATCATCAATTTACCATCACATTTCATATTTATTCATTTAATTCTGCACATTTATTAATATTTTGTTATTTATTGTGTGCAGGCCTCGAATTCGAATTATTATTTTAATAATAAATAAAGCTTAAAGAGCCCAAAAGCTCAGATCCAAGCCCATATTTGAAGCCCAAGAGTAAAAGTGCAAATATCAATTGTCAAAGTGCAATTATGCAAGGGCTAAAGTTGTAATTATTAAAGATGAGGAAGGATAGAATTCTACCCAACCCTAAACTCTTGCAGGATGAGGATAAAAGCCAAAGAGAGTGCAAAGATAAAAATTCAAAGAATTCGGATTCAGACTGTACACGTTTTAGTGTTTAAATCATAACTTTTGCTACAGTTATGCAAATCCAATGATTCAAGATTCTCCAGAAAGAAGACTTGAAGACCTACAACTCTTATGTTGATCAAACTTTCCAATTCAATCCGTAGATAAGTGATTTTGGCGATCAACATGATAAGAAGTTGCAGGACAGATTTGAATTCTGGAGATAAGATCTTTTTGGGAGAGTTGTACTAGGACTCTACATCTTCCAACACCTATAAATATCCCTGCAGATGCAACACAGAGAGTACACAATCCAGCGTCCAGAGGCGAGCCAAGGGCCAAAAGCTAGGGTTTAGGTTTTAGGTTAGATTTTATTTTGTAATTTTGTAACTGAGAGTGGAGATGCTTTCATGGAGGAAGGAATCATACTTGTACTGAGGTGACATCGGTGTAAGTTTTTATTTTTCCCCCATTGTTAATAAAAATCTGCTCGAGGTTGGTTTGTTTTTATTCTTGTTTCATTGTTTCTTTATCTCGCCTTATCTTTGTTTTTCTAATCTTGTTCTATGTCATTGTTTCTTTCTCTAATGTCTTGCCCACCATGAGATCCATCTGCTTCGAGAATACCTAGCCGAAGAAGGAACCTTGATGGCCTATGGCGATAAATAGGTCTTCATAGTTGCTTTTTATTCCCTAGTTGCTTTTTATTCCATAGTTAAGAAGGCGGACGATCCTATATGCCATGCTTGTACGCCTTCGAAGGAAAGGAAAATCATCACAACGGTTCAAACGGCAAGCAGACTAAAGAGATAAGTTTTCTTTCCTTTCTTTTATTTTCTTTTCTTTGTAGATTAAATACAACTCATCTCCATATTCTTTTTACCACCCATTGTAAATACCACCATTTAACTAATAAAAATAAAAGCTTTAGAGTATAACTTGCTCAACGCTTCCATCGCAGTCCCTCCTTGAGGATCACGACCCGCATAGCCCTGCTACCGCGGATTAGAACTGATTCCTCGCACGATCTATTCTTAATCTAATATTCTAATTTTGTGTGCAGGAAAAATCAGTCACATAACAAGTACTGAAACATGGACATAACAAAGCGAGTTCATACATAGACATAATAAAGATACATAAATCCACAAATTCAAGATCCAAACGATAATACAGTGTACGCTGTCTTGAGTGGTTCTCCCCCCTTTTGTCATGAATCAAAAAGATCTGGAGGCACCGCCAGCGAGATCTGTATCTCCTTAAGGTGGACGGTTAGCGGCAGAAGTAGGCCATGAAAGTACATCTAGAGGGGGGAATAGGTGTAATGCTAGTCTAATGATCAAAATGTGAAAATGTAACAATTATAATATGAATGATGCAAACGGTCAACTCAAATCAAGAAGTGAAGCCGAATTCTCTAGGAAAGGCTCTAGAACTTCTCTTCTAAATTCTTCTAGATAATGAGTTAAGGTGATCAATTGCCTTCTTGATTTAGAAAGTGAAAACTGATAAGAATGAATGATGCTAGATATGAAAAGCGAGTGAATTAAAAGTAAAAACACAAGCGTAAACAATTGAAATAGAGTAAGAGCAAGAGAGAAAGCAATCGCAAATACAAGAGATTTATTTCAAGGTTCGAGCACCAAGCTCTACGTCCCCGCCTTCACCACGTGAAGGATTTCATTATTCACTAAGGTTCTTCCACAAAGAAGCCTCAACAAAAGAAATTATAAGGTCTACACAAGACTGCAGTACATAACTTTAACTCTCAATCCTCTACACAAGAGGTAGCACAAAATTAATGAGATTTATAAGCTCTTGGTGACCATAAAGATCACAAACAATCCCTTTACAACTTTCTATAGTATTTGATGTGAGATGAAGCTTAAGAAGTTTGTGAAAGAGAAAATCAGTTGAAATGAATCAATCTAAGAGCTGAAAACTTGCAGAAATTATTTTGAAATGAGAGCACTAGAAGCAAGAAAACTTAAAAACTTTTCTTTTGAATAAACTTGATTTTTCAAATATTTTCAAAAATAATTGTTAGCAATCCTCTAAAAATGAACCCTATATATAGGCAAATGAAATACTGTTAGAAGAGCTTATCAGGTCATTAAGAGAGAGATTAACCAAAAAGAGCAAATATACATGTTAGGAAAAAGTCAAAGAAACAGACTTTTAAAAACTAGTCGTTACTATAGCTGTGCCAGAACATCGGTCAGGTCGACCGGTAGTTCAACTAGTTTGAACTAAATGTTGGCGTGGTCAACCGCTCGGTCGACCGATCAACCGAGACCAGACTAGTGCCAGTCGGTCGATCGCCTGATCGAACGCTAGGTTTGCCGGTTGACCGGCCGGTCGCCCAACAAACATGCACGGCATGCACAGGCTAAGGCCAAAATGGCCTCGAGGTTCGATCGATCGCCGGTTGATCGACCAAGCCTGAAAACCTTTGTTTTGGGTAAAAATGAATTTAAACTAATTTATAAATATTATGTAATAGTTAGAAAAATATTTTGATAATACATAGGCTTAAGATACATAGTAGAAATAGGATATATAAACTTGGAAAAGCATAGGACATGTATCAAATACTAAACCTTATAAAATATCAAAATGAGAAAAACTAAATATTAAAACTCATATTTTGAAAATTTGTATTTTGTGTGTGTGTGACTTCTTGAGCATCATTTCTACACCATGCACTTTAAACATACTATTTTCTTACATAGGTTCTACATGTCTTCAAGCAATATTCTAGTGGGCTTCTCTAAAGATTCAATCTTGATTTCTTCTAGTTTGAATCCCATCCTTGAGTGAGCTTGAGAATTCAATACCTTCCTTTTGAGGAAGAAACACTTTGAATCTTCTTGAGCCTTGAAAAATACTTAAACACTTGAACTTGATTAGTACTATATAACTCCATAAGTTTTGTTATCATCAAAACAAGAAACCGATAATTGCAATCTTGGGCCAACAATCTCCCCCTCTTTGATGATGACAAAACATATGAGTTATTTAAAAGAATAATATGAAGAGCTTAGTTAAGCTCCCCTCAAGTTATGCTTATAAGTTCAATCATTTATGACTAAAAAATGTGACAATTTCAAAACAAGTTATCATATGCATAAAGGTATAGATGTGAAATATGAAGACTATGCATAAACATTCCAACCTCCAACCATGCCTCCAACCAATAAAATGGGTATGCAACAAGGCATACAAACATGAAATAGAGGTAATAACTAAATCATAAATATCTAACTCATAAATCTTCAATTACCAATTAATCATAAATCCCAAACAACAAATTCCAAATACCAATTTTAACAAAAAACATAAATGCCAATTGGAAAACTAGGAATATCAATTTAAAGCATAAGCATAAATACCAATTTGCAAAACAAGATACCAATTTGCAATATCATAAGCATAGATACCAATTATCATAAGCATAGATACCATTTGAAATTCTCTAATAATAAAAACACCAATGAAATAACTCATAAATCTTCTCCTCCTTTTATCATAAACCAAAAAGGGACTCATAATAAATTAAAATTAGTAGATACCAATAAACACAACAGTAAAAAAAAACAAAGTACCATTTAATTTAAAAGAATTGAAAGTACATGTATACTAAGTAAACAAACATGAATACCAATTTTGAGAGAAACAACGGAAAATTGCATGAATCCATAATGCAAACATTCAATTCACCACAAATAAAAAAAATCTATTAAAATCAAGTAGTTTAGTAAAAATATCCGCTAATTGAAAATAGGTAGAAACATAATCAAATTTAATATCTTCTTTCTCATAATGATATGTAAGAAAGAATATATAATATCTATGTATTTGGTCTTACTATGTTGATTTGCATTTTCGTCATATGAGTGATTCTAGTATATCACAAAATATTTTAATATAGACATAATACAAATCATAATCAAGGAGAGTATATTTCATCCAAAGAACTTGTACACGATAAGCCCCGGCCGCAAGATGCTCCACCCGGCGGTTGAGAGGACTACGGAATTTTGTTTATTGAAAAACCATGAAACAAGACAATTTTCTAAAAATTGACAAGTTTCACTCCTATCCACTCTACAACTAGCATAGTCGGCATATGAAAAACTCGTTATTGAGAATTTTTCGGTCTACGGATACCACAAACCCATTCCAATAGTCCCTTAGGATATCTAATAATGCGTTTTATGACAATTAAGTGAGACTTTTTAGGATAAAATTGAAATCTAGCACATAAACATATACTAAATATAATATTCGGCCTACTAGCCGTCAAATAAAGCAAACGAGCAATCATGTTACAATAGAGTTTAATGTTAATGTTTTTACTTTGTTCATCTTTGTCAAGCTTCGTTGTGGTAGCCATGGAAGTCGTGCATATCTTTGCATTTTCAAGCCCAAATTTCTTGATAAGTTCTCTTGTATACTTCACTTGATTGAGAAAAAGATCCCATCACCCCTTTACTTGATTTGGAGTCCAAGAAAATAGTTGAGCTCCCCATTATACTCATTTCAAATTCTTTCTTCATGCATGATTTAAAATCTTTACAAAATTTTTCATTAGTAGATCCAAAAATAATATCATCAATATATATTTATACTATTAAGAAATCATCATCTGCATGCTTTGTACACAAAGTAGTATCAACTTTGCCTTTTACAAGACCATTTAAAACAAGAAAAGTACTCAATCTTCCATACCAAGCTCTTTGAGCTTCTTTAAACTAATCGATCGCTGATACTGCATATTTATTATAACATTCTCATATTTATTATATAATAAACTCTATTTTTAATCCTATTTGTTGTCCAATTTATATGTAGGCCTTTACTAAAGGAGAGGGAAGAGAACGAGCCCAAAAGCCCATCAAAATTCTGTTTTAATTTAGAATTAATTCAAATCAAAGATCAGGACAGATTAGGGCAAATCGGGGCAAATCAAAAAAGATAAAACCAGTTGAACATGCGGTTAAAATAAGATCTTCACAAATAAATTGGTTAAAGCTAAAGATCAAATGAGGTTTCGTCAAATTCAGGACCTAAAACAGCAAATCCAGCAAGAGATAAAAGAATATCGCTAAACCAAGGAGCAGCACCCTCGGGTGTTGCCACCTGGCCACACCCAGGCCACGAAAACGCGACCAAAGCTGCGTTTTCATGGCTTTGTTGAATTGGTTGGCGGAGCGTTTGCTTCCCCTATCTTCGTACACTCTCCCCCATTTAGTTTTTGCCTATAAATACTGGGTTTCAGAGACTACAAAGAACGATCAAGTAGAGAAGAATTCTTAGGCTAGTTTTTCATATTTTTTTAGTGTAGTTTTTTATTTTCATTTTATGTAATTTTTATTTATTTGTAAGCATAAATTAGACTCAGATTCATGTAAGCAAGAGAGAGAGATTAATGTTGAAAGTGACACCGATATAACCTCTTTCTTTCTTCCATCGTTTCTGCAAGCAATAAAAAGGTAACTTTTTTTATATGTTTGTTTTCTTCTTCTTCTTTACTTCTCTTCTTTTGGTACTAATTTCTATCCAAGTGAGTCTTATATCATCGAAAGAACCTTGCCTTTGCGAAGGCCATCGATATCTCATGACAATGGATTTTAGTGTCAGACTGTATCATTTCATACTTGCATCGTCTTGATGATGTAATGTGAAAGAGACGAGAATCAACTCTTATGGGCTATGCACTGATTGCCTCCACTTCAAGGTAACATCGTCGCCAAAGATTCAAGGTAAGTATTGGGCTAAAGGAGATAAGTATTTCTTTTAGATTTTTCTTTCTTTTCTTTTAATTCTTTAGTTTAGATCACCACAATCTTCCAACTCTTTTATTCACTCTTTTTTAATTTCTTTGTATGAATCTATTTTCAATTTTATCCACCTTCTCAACCTATCACTTTCTTCTTAACTTACTGTAACTTATTTTTCTTTTCTTTTCAAGAACTAAAAGAAGAACTTTAACTATTTTTATAACTTAAAAGAGAACTTGTAAAAAAAACTTCCATCGCTAGTCCCTCCTTGTGGATCACGACCCGCATAGCCACTTGCTATCGCGGTAGCGTTGAGTAACTTGCAATTTTATTTTGTATTTCTAAAATTCTGTATTTTCTGTATGCAGATCCAAACTCAATCATGAACCATATAAACTTTTTTCAAGTTTAAAATAAAATCCAGATGTGTAGGATCAACAAATCCAGGGGGTGTTCAATATACACATCCTCTTCAATAAAATCATTCAAAAATGCACTTTTAACATCTATTTGAAAAATCTTAAAATCTTTAAAAGAAGCAAAATCAAGTGTCATCAGTATGGTAAGCCATGCTACAGGTGCGAAGGTTTTCTCAAAATTAATTTCTTTGATTTGGGTGTAACCTTGGGCCACTAACCCAGTTTATTCTTAAAACATCTACTGACTCGTCCAACTTATTCCTAAAAACCATTTAGTACTAATGGTTGGTGTATCATGGGATCTAGGAACAAGATGTCTTGATTGTGCTCAAATTATTTTAGCTCTTCTTGCATGGCATGCAACCAATATGAGTCACCCTCAGCTTCGAGGATATTTTTGGGCTCAATAAATGAACGCAAAATAGCCACAAATATCATGGAGTTTGGAGCGAGCAGTTACCCCTTTGGATACATCATCAATAATGAGGTCCTTGAGATGACTTGTAGCATATCTCTAATCCTTTGGAAGTGATTGTGTTGGCTCCACTTCAACATCTTAGAATTCTCCATTGGTATCATTCTTAGGCTTTTTCTCTTCATCTTGTGCCGGTGAATCTTTCATAGAAACCTTATCAAAGTCTTCACCTAAAGAATTAATCTCTACAACATTTTTCATAAGAGAGTTAGATTCCTCAAACTTAACATGCATAAACTCTTCTGTAGTCAAGATTGACCTATTGAAAACTCTATAATCTTTACTAATATTTTAGTATCCAACAAAAATGGCCTCAAAGGCTTTTGGATCAAACTTGCCTAAATTACCTTTGCTAATCAAAACAAAATATTTGCAACTAAAGACTTTAAAATAGGAAACATTTGGTTTTCTCAAATAGGAAATCTCAAAAAGAATTTTGATTTTATTTTTCCAAAAATAAATTTGATTTTCAATGTAATATAGAGTGCTTAGGGTTTTGGCCTATAGATATTGAGGGAGTCGATATTCACTAATCATTGTCCTAACCATTTCATAATTAATACGATTCTTTCTTTCGACTGCTCAATTTTTTTTTTGTGGAGTTTTAGGACAAGATAATTCATGTTTAATTTCATTTTCTTCATAACAGTGATAAAATAATAGTTGATGAATTCACCACCTCTATCACTCCTTATGCGTAAAATCAGAAAAAAAATTTTCTTTTTCAACCCTTTTCTAAAAATATGAAAATGCGATAAAGCTTCATCTATATGTTCTAAAAAGAGAACCCTCGTAAATTTAAAGAAATCATCAACTAAAATAAAAACAAAATGATTACCACTAAGACTTTTAATTTTAGTTGGGCCAAATAAATGAAGGTTCACCTAGAGGGGGGTGAATAGGTGATGGCTAATCTAATGGTCACTAAATGCCAAATAATGCGGAAGCTAAAAGCAATTATGACCTAAACAAACTATTTAAACTAAACACCACGTATAACACAAGAGTGTTGCCGAATTCCCGTGAAGGGCTCTGGACAAACTCCTCTAGATTCCCCTTGAATGGGTTGAGGTGCCGTGTTAGCTCTCTTGGTTGAATAGAAGTGTTAGCAAACAAACCCAAGCAAGTATATCAATAAAGCACACAATGAATATCTAGCATATAAAGATGAGCACAATAAAAGTATGCAAGATGTAAACAAGAGACAAAGAGATAGAGAGAGAGTGAGCAATCGCAAACACAAGGGATTTATTTCGAGGTTCGAGCACCCTTGCTCTACATCCCCGCCTTCGACACACGAAGGATTTCCACTATAATCGATCCCAATGGATCACCCGGTGCCGCAACACCTACAACGAGTTCCCACTAGAACTCCTTGGACTCTCTCTAGTCCGTACACACCACAAACCCACTGGCTCGCCGAGGCCGCACCTCAAACAATGAGCTCGCACCCGAACTCTAAACACCGAGTCCACACTAGGACCCGAAACAATGCGAACACACACGTCCGCCTCCTCAAAGAACAAAGATGAAATCTTGGTGATCTAAACACTTTGATCACCAATAAAAGCTCTCACTACAACACTCCTATAAGATGAATAGCAATGGATTGCTCAAGTGTTTGTGTGAGAAAACTAGGAAAGAGATGGTGGAGGAAAAACTCAAGAATCTCTTTTAAACACTCTTTGATAAACTCTCCTTTTAATTGGAAGTATTTGCTCTCAAATATGTGGAGAAAACTCTTTTAATGGAGTGGGAAAAACTGGCTCAAAGCTCTACTCAAATCTTATTTCAAAACAATGACCAAACCCCCAAATTTATAGGCTGTCAAAAACTAGCCGTTGGGGTCTATCAGACCTGTCGGTCGACCGCCCGGTCGACCGCCAACGGTCAAAAATCAGACCGTTGGAGCCTCCGGTCGACCGTCCGGTCGACCCAAAAGAACAGAGAGCGCTGCTCTCAGTTCCGGTCGACTCGATCGGTCGACCGGCCATCTGCCAGGTCAAGCCGTGCACGCTGTGCACGTCGGTCGACCGAGCCGGTCGACCGACTTCAGGTATAGTCGACTATACAGTCGACTTGCTGAAGCCAGAAAGCAGAAATCTGGGATTAAAAAGTTTGTCTTTTTGGCTCAAATAAAATCCCATAAAATACTTAAAAAATCTACAAAAATAGTTTTACCAATATACTTTGATAAACAACATGTTGCACATAAATGATTTGGACTATTTTTGTAATATGGAAATATTGGCTTAAAACAAAACGGTATTTTTTTCAAACTTGATTTTTCTAAAACTCCTTTAAATACAAAAACTAAATATTTTGAATTCATTAAAGCATAGAGTGTATGGATATGATCCACTACACACATAAGATGAAATATCTATGTTTTTGACATTAAGCTCTAAACTTGATTTTGGTTAAAAGATATGTAAACATGAAAATCAAAATCCAAACATGTATTTTCAAAAATGAAATCTTTTGTAAAAACAAAACTATCAAGAGGTGTGTGTATATAATACTTGAGCAATCCACCAACTACTCTATCCTTTACATTTTTAACTAAAACAAAAACAAAATCTTATACCTAGACACAAGTCTTCATCTTCTTGAAGGCTTCTCATCTTCTTGACTTGGTCCAAACACGATCCAAACATGATCACTAGCTCGTTGGATCAAACCGGTGTAAGCTCCAAAACTTGTCTTAAAATCCTTTGTTGAAGCTCCACACCTACTAAGATCTTGATAACAAATCTGTCACTAATTAAATACAAGATCATTAGTAAACATAACTACATGAGTTGATCATCATCAAAACTAGAGTGATAGGCCTTTGGGCCAACAATCTCCCCCTTTTTGATGATGACAAAACTCATGAAGTTATATATGCATGGATTAAAGTAAAGCTTCAAAGAAGCTCCCCCTTAACTCATACATACCAAATAAACAAAATAAATATGTAATGAGGCACATAAACATGTATGCAAATGTAGGAGTAAACATGCTAATCAAGCATAAAACAAATCACAAAATCTTTTTCTCCTATTTTGCATAAACACAAACATATATGCATAAACATAAAACATATATGCTTAAACATAAATTCTTTTATAAAAACATGCATATATAGCAAATACCTCTCCCCCTTTTTGTCAATCATCAACAAAGGGTTTAAGGTAAAACAAAATCAACAAATCTTTCTCCCCCTTTTTGTCATAAACAAAGAGATCAATAAGGGGTCAAATCAAACATATCAATAAAATGTTATATGCGATATACATTCATGAAGAGGAAGACGCTAAGTTAGCTTCCCTACACATATGCATTACATGAAGAAGGGATGACAAGCCCAATTCATATAACACATATTATGTAATGCATAAGAGGAGATGTGAAGCTCCCCTACACACGTGTACCACATAAAGAAGAGTTGTCAAGCTCTTCAATACACAATACACTCAACATGAATCTATATGTAGAAGAGATGTTAAGCTTTCCTTGCATATAGGCAATACAAAGCAAAAATTGTTTTTTTTTTAATTTTTTTAAACAAAATTTTTAAAGGTATCAGAGCTTTTGTAAATCAAACAAATTTTAAGATACCAAAATGAAAATAATCATTATTGTAAATCATATTGATACCAATTGAAATTTAACAAATATGAAGTTGAAACATATTGATACCAATAGCAAACATAATGATCAAAAAAAATTTATTTTTCATCATAAACTTTGTGCTTTTAAAGTTGTGAACCAATTGTAAGTTAAGCACATGAAAATCATATATATGTATGAAATGAGTATACCAATTGACATTGATACATACATATATAAGAAGACAAGATATGAGTATATACAAAAATTATCAATTTAGATACCAATTGAAAGAGTCCAATGATACCAATTGAAATAACATTAAGATCAAGTGTATATCTCATATAACTAGCCTCCCAATCATGGTTCAAGTTTTAAATGATTTTCAATATAAGGCAAACATGAACATGATCTCCCATCCAACCTCCCATGGATGGTAGGGGTTTTCAAAAATAGATTTGAAAAATAAGCTTTGTTTGAAAAACTCTACCAAATGAAGAACAATTAACTAGTTAAAATAATTTTTGAAAAACTAGTTAAAGATCCTTCAAAACATGAAATCAAAGCATATATATTTCATGAATCATACCAAATACAAGAATTGACACTCAAGATCTATAAAGCTCATAAAAGGATGTTCATGAAACAAAGTCATGACAAAATGAATAAAATGTGAGTGTACAAGAGTCATGTAAATAGTATTTTCATGAAAATAGACATTGAAGCTCAAAAAAATCATAAGTCACATTTTTAACAAAATAAAAATATGAAGAATTATTTTTCATTAAAACACTAATCTTCATGGTATATGTATGATTTATCCAAAACTAACAATACACATACATATCCCAAACATAAAAGAGTCTATCAAATGTATTTGCATGAAGGCAAGAGACTCATGGGTATACATGTATATTTATTAGATGTGGTATTTATCTTACCTTTAACGAAACCCTTGTTGAGAAGAAAATTATTAAGCCTATCATACCAAGCTCTCGGAGCTTGTTTTAAACCATAAAGGACTTTATCTAACTTGTATATATAGTCGGGATGTATATGATCAATAAATTCGGGGGGTTGTTTAACATACACTTTCTCTTCTATGAATCCATTTAGAAAAATGCTCTTTACATCTATCTGATATAGTATGAAATTTTATATGATGCATATACTAGAGTCATTCTTATGGCTTCGAGCCGTGCAATTGATGCAAAGGTTCCCTCAAAATCGATTTCCTCTATTTGATCGTAACCTTGGGCAACTAGCTTAGCCTTGTTTCTAATAATGGTACCTGACTCATCCAGCTTGTTTCTAAACAACCACTTAGTACCAATAGTTGGTTTTTCTTAGGGTCTAGGAACAAATCTCCATACTTGGTTACACTCAAATTGATTAAGCTCCTCTTGCATAGTAAGTAACCAATAGAAGTCAACTTTGGCCTCATGAATACTTCTAGGCTCTATATATGAGATAAAAGCAATAAAACTTCATAAATTATGAACATTAGATCTAGTGAATACTCCCTTAGATACTCCACCAATGAGTTCCTTTGGATAACTTGAGGCGTACTTCCAATCTTTTGAAAGAAGTTGAACTTGTTCTTCTAGATATCTTTCTTTATCATTTTTGCTTGGCCTTTCATCTTTGGAATCTTCTTAAATGGGAGCTTCTTTAAGTGTAGCTTTTTCAAATCTTCACCTAAGGAATTAATCTCAACATCTACAATATTCTTAACAAACTTGTTAGATTCTTCAAATTTGACATTCATAGATTCTTCGATAGTCAAAGTGGATCTATTGAAAATTCTATAAGTTTTACTATTTGAAGAATAACCAACAAAAATTACCTTCAAAACCTTTGAATCAAATTTACTTAAAACTTCTCTTGTATTCAAAACAAAGCATTTACAATCAAAAACTTTTAAATACGAAACATTTGGCTTTTTCGAGTGATAAATCTCAAAAGGAGTTTTCTCAAAATTCTTTTGAAAATAATTTTGTTATTAATATAACATGAAGTATTAACGACCTCGGCCCACAGATATTGAGGGAGGCATACTCATTTATCATGGTTCTTGCCATCTCTTAGAGTGATCGATTTTTTTTCAACTACCCATTTTGTCGCGGGGTTCTTGGGCAAGAAAACTCATGGTTTATTCCATATTCTTTACAATAGGTAATGAAAGAGTGGTTAATAAATTCACCACCTCTATCACTATAAATACGCACAATCGAAAAATCTTTTTATTTTTCTACTCTTTTGCAAAGTACATTAAAAAATGAAAGATTTCATCTTTGTGTACAAGGAAGAAAACAAGTAATCTTGAGAAATCATCGACTAAAATAAAAGCATATCTATTTCCACTTAAGCTTTTAACTTGAGTGGGACCAAACAAGTCCAGTGTATCAATTCTAATGGATGAGTAGTCATAACATCCTTACTTGATTTAAAAGATGATTTTGTTTGTAAACCATGTTGGCATGCATCACATAAATGATCTTTTTTCAAAATTCAATTTAAGAATGCCTCTTACTACATCCTTAGAACTAATACGGGCTAGATAATCAAAAGAAACATGTCCTACTCTTCTATGCCAATTCCAAGAGTCTTCATTTAAAGCCAAAAAATATTTTGCATTGCTATCAAGATTACGTAAATCAATAATACAAACATTGTTCATTCTAAATCCAGAAAATATGCAAGTATTTTATCATCCACAATTATACAAGTAGTAGAATCAAAGATGACTATAAAACCTTTATCACAAAGCTGAATAATGCTTAAAAGATTATGATTCAAACCATTTACTAAAATGACATTTTCAATAGTAGAAGATGTACCAATCTTCACATTACCATAACCGATGATGTGTCCTTTTGAATCATCTCCGAAGGTGACAGTACTACCTTCCTTTGATCTTGATAGTGTTGCAAAATTATTAATATCCCAAGTCATGTGCCTTGAGCAACCACTATTAAGGCACCACCATTCCCAACGTCATGGAGGTTTGGTGTGTACCTGCATCTATAGAAGTAGAGGGTATTGATTTTGGTACCCAAATGTTCTTCGATCCATGAGGATTAGTATTTCAAACTCAACTATTTCTATTTATTATATTTAATCTATTATAACAAAACTTAGCTAAATGGCCTTTTCGACCGCAATGAGTACAAGTAAAAACTTTTACATACATGAAAGCATGATGATGTGAATGTGGTGCTTTGTGAGAATGCTTGGTGTGAGGTGTATACAATGAGTGCCTTTTTGAAAGCAAAGACTCAATTTTATTTTTGTTAAAAGCACAAGTTTTATGATCCAAATTCAAAACATCAATCCTTTTCTTTAAAACTTCAAAGTCATTTTTCTCTAAAGAAATCATAGGGCTTTTGCCCTTGCAAGCAATTTTGAAATCATTGAAATTTTTTTTAGTTTTCTCAAATGAAATCAATCGTTCTCCTTTTTCTTTTGAAGCCACATTCAATATTTCTTTAAGAAAATCATTTTCTCTTTTCAATTTAGAATATTGAAATTTAAGGAAAATATGTTTTTCATCAAGTTCTTGGAAAGCAAAATCGAGTTCATCAAGAGTTAATTCGGAATCATTAAGTGCGGGTTCTGAAGTTACCTTAGAAGAAGTTTCTCTTTGTGCCATTAAGCACATGTTTTTTGACTCCACATCTTCTTCGAAGTCGCTTTCTGAGTCATCCCAAGTGGCCATCATTGCTTTCTTCTTGAAAGGCTTCTTGGAGGAGGAAGCTTTGTTCTTCATTTCGGGACAATCCGCAATGAGGTGGCTCGCCTTCTTACAGTTGTAGCATGACCCTTTTTCATTACTCTTTCTTTCGTCTTTGCCTTGTTTCTTTGCCTTTCTACAGTTGTTGAATCTTCCTCTCTTGTGAAACATTCTTCTTAAATTCTTAACTAAGAGGGAGAGCTCTTCATCATCATCTTCTTCATTGTCAATGTCTTCATTGTCATCCGAAAGAATTTGAGAAGATTTGAATGCAATATTCTTCTTCGTTGGTAGCACTTTATCTTCTCTTACTTTTCTTTCCATCTCAAGGGTCTTTAGGTTACCAATAAGCTCCATGAAATCCATTTCTTTATCGTTCAACTCCTTCAAGGTGATCAATTTAACTTCCCATGATTGAGGAAGTGCACGTATAATTTGTCTCACCTTTTGATCATTGTCTATGGAGCACCTAAAGAAGAAAGACCATTAGTAATTTTAATAAATCTTGTAATCATGTCATATATGGTCCCATTGTCATTCATAATGAAGTTCTCACATTGTCAGTGCAACAGATTAATCTTTACTCTCTTTACTTGAGAGGTACCCTCATGGGTAACAACAAGATTGCTTCAAATCTCATATGCCGATTTGCAAGTAATAACTATAGAAATGTGATTGTCGTTGAATGCTTGCAAAAGAGTATGGTGGGCCTTAGCATTAGCCTCAAACTCCTAACAGTGATATTGGATCAAGTGTCCTCATCACCATTAGGAACCAAAAAAGACTTGGTAATATCTTTAGCAACAAAACTTCCTAACGATTGTAGGAAAACGGTCATCTTAATTTTTCAAATGGGAAAGTTAAGTCCATCAAACTTTAGTGGGGTCTTGACGTTATCTGCCATGTATGTGTGAACAAGTAATATGCTAGGTCAAGATAGGATCACTCTTAGGTGGAGAAACCTATAAAAAGAGTCCTCACTCTGATACTAATTGAAATTCACTTAGAGGGGGTGAATAGGTGAATACACTATAGCAATAGACAAATAAAAATTAAAGCACAAGAACTATCAGTTTAAAACTCACTAACAAGAAATGAATCAGAATACCCCGTGAAGGGTTCTGAACTTCTATTGTTTGATTCCTCTTTAAAAAGAGTTGAGGTGTGCAATTGCTTTCTTAAAGTAGTAAGAATAGATAAACATGATATATATATATATATATATATATATATATATATATATATATATATATATATATATATATTGAGAGAAAAATTTAGAGAAAGCAAACTCAGATAATCAATTGCAAAGAAGAAGAATTATTCTCGAGGTTCAAGCCACTGCTCTACGTACCCGCCTTCACCGCAATAAAAAATTCTACTATGTAACCGCGACTATACTTTGCAAAGATAGATCCCGCAAGATCTTGGAGCCGCAACTCCCAATCCTCTCTCACTCGAGTACACAAGGAACTAGCAACAGAGAGATGATCTTCTTCAGATCACCAAACTTCTCACAAAGATCCTATAGTTTAGAGTAAAAAGAGGTTGAAGCTCAAGGATAACGTATGTGAGAAATATAGTGGAGAAAAAAATTTTGAACACTAAAATTCTTTCAGAGGACGCTAATTATAATTTTTCACCTCAAAAATTGCTTCACCACAAAAACTGATAATAAAACTTAAGAAAATAATCATTATATAGGTTTTGAGAAAATAGTCATATATCTAATTACAGAATAAATCTATAAACCACGTTTTAAATACACAGTCAAAAAGGCTAAACGGTCATATATACTATCGATAGTCTAATAGGACTGTCGACACAGTACATAATATACTCCTCTAAAAAAGAGACTTGTCGGCAATTCAAGGAGACTGTCAAGAGTCTAATACTAATAAATGCAGTATCAGCTGTCAACCGTCTACTGTAGCTATCGACAGCTATCATGATATCTTTAAAAACCCCACTTGCGAGAAAGCCCTGTCGACAATTCTCTGCATAGAGCCTATTGACAATCCTTGGGCTGCCTGTCAATAGTTCAAGCTGTCTTTTGAAATTTGAAGTAAATACTATTTTGAAAATATTTTTAAAAAATATTTTGATAAACATAAGAGTTTTTGTGTGTGTGTAATCCTTTGAGCTCTTCTCTTTATACTAAACTTTAACATTCTATAAAACATAAAATAAATTTATATAATATTACATCCATGCTCATCTTTATAACATCAAGAGTATCACCATTTTGATTCCAAAGCATAATTTTAAGATGAACCGATATAGAAGAGAACCTGAAACTTATAAACACTTTAAAGTATATATTAGTTTTCTTAAATATTCATGAGTGGGTCATCATTAAAACGGAGAAACGACGGTACCTTTCGGCTAACAGGGTCACCTTTTATAAGATAGGTAAAGAAGTCTTCACCAAAAGATGTGAGAGTCCTAATTCTTTTGCTCCTTCTAGGTACAAAATCAGTAGTAGGAGCAGAACAAGAGGAAGGAATATCAGAGGCAGAAGGAGTACAAGAAGGATCACTAGAGATTCTTGATTTGAAAGGAAAGATGTTTTCAAAATAGACAGCATCCCTAACTTCAATGATAGTGTTGTTGGATATTTCACTGATCTTAGAGTTAACCACTAAGAATCGGTTAACATTACTATCAAGTGCATATCCGATAAAGATAACAACTACAGTCTTGGAGCCAATTTTTCTTTTCTTTGGTTCCGGTATTGAACCCTTAACCAGGCAACCACAGACTTTAAAGAAATGGATGTTAGGAGTTCTCCCTTTCTAACGTTCATAGGGAGTAACGTCAGAGTCTTTTTGGAAAACCTATTGAGAATAAAATAGGCTGAAAGGAGAGCTTCTCTCCACAGATTCTCGGGTACACCTGAGCTGAGTAACATGTAATTTACCATGTCCATCAGTGTTTTTTCTTTCGTTCAGCTACACCGTTGGATTGAGGTGTGTAAGGAGTAATTACCTCATGAATAATATCGTGCTCTTGGCAGAATCCTGTCATATCTTTTGAGGTATACTCTCCTCCACGATCAGATCTTAGAATCTTGATCTTCCTCTCAAGTTGATTCTAAGTTTTAGCTTCTATACCTTGAACCAATCGAGAACTTCATCCTTGAATTTGAGAAGATAGGTACAACAGAATTTAGAGTAGTCATCAATGGATGTCACAAAATATCTTCTACCGTTTCGGGTGAGAACTCTGTTTGAGTCACACTCATCACTATGAATTAGTTCGAGGGGTTCAGAATTCATTGTGATAGAATGAAATGGTGTTCAGATATGTTTGTCTTGACACAAATTTCACATCTAGAAGATGAGTCAAAAGAAGATTTAGGAATGAGATTCAAGTTAATCATTTTCTTGATGGAATTGAAGTTGGCATATCCCAATCTTCCATACTATATATCAGAAGACTCAATGTTCAAAGTAACAGAAATAGAAATTTTATTATCAGAAGGATTGATTACATTAAGCAAATGCTATCACAAAGAAAACCCTTTCCAAAGAAAATATTTGACTTAGATATTACAAATTTATTAGATTCCTTGACAATCCTATAGCCAGCTCTAAGATGAGATGATTCGCTGATCAGATTTCTTCGAAGTATGGGTACATGCAGGACGTCTTGAAGAGTCAGAACTTTCCCGGAGATCATTTTGAGATCAATGCGTCCAGTTTCTTTTATATTTCTAGTGGAGTCATCTGTCAGGCTCACGCTTCCTCTATGCTATTCCTGATAGGATTTAAACAAGGAGCAAACAGTGCAGATATGAATATTGGCTCCTGAGTCTAACCACCAATCCGAGGAGAAAGTGATAGAGTTAACAATATGAAGAGAGAAATCTAACCTTAAAGAATTGGAGTTTAAGTCCACCATGTTGACCTTGTGCCCGCCATTTCCTCTAGTTTTGACTGGTTCCATCTTTTGGTTGAAACATTAAGGCGCCAAATGATTGGTTCTCCCACAGAGTAGCAGAATCTTCCATCGATCTGCTGGCCAGAGGTTTTGAGTTTGAAGGAGAAAGATTGTGAATGTTTGAAAGAAGATGAGTTTTCATGAGGAGAAGAATAAAATTGATTGGGTTTCTTGAATTTCTTGCCCTTGGGATTCATAAATTTATGCTTAAGCTTTTCTTCCACCAAGTTGACTTTGGTTTTCAGTTCAGACTTGGGTATAAAATTTTGCTTATGTTTGTCTTATATGTGAATCGCTTTAAGGGCTTGAACAAAGGTAAGGCACCTTGCTTGTGACGGAGGTCTCCAGCAAAAGCTGGCCAAGAAGGAGGGAGTTCATCAATGAGATAAGACACATTGTAATCGTCAGAGAATTGATTTCTTTTCGTTTGAAGGTGTCGAATAAAATCTTAAAATTCATGAAGTTGATCATCGATAGATTTGTTATCAGACATCATGAACTTATTGAAGGAAGAGGAGGTGAATTTTTCGATTTCAGCATCATCGATACCATATTCTTCCTCAAGTATTGTCCACAGTTCTTTGACACTCTTATATTCATAATAAATGTCATATAGACTATCGGAGAGTGCACTAAAAATCTTATGGAGACAATGACAGTCAATCTCCTCAGGTTTCAAATAAATGAAAGAGGAAAGAGTTGAAGGAGTATCAACAGATGATGATATGACAGGTGATAGCTTAGGAGAAGGTATAGGAATTGAATCATCTATAGCTAAAATGAGTCCTAAAGTGGTCAATCAGTATTTCATCTGATTTGCCCACCTCTTAAAATATGTGCCAGATAATTTCTTAGGTTTCATACCCTTAGAATGATCAGGGTTGGCCATAGTGACAGAAATAAGCTACTGAATTTTGTATTCCAAGTTGTTGAGGATGTGAGAATTCAATTAGGTGGATAGCTTAAAACAAAATTCCAGTATGATAATGTGACAAGATATCTAACAAGATACAGTAATTACAGGTATAAAAAATAGCAGTAAACAGTCTAGATAATAAAGTCACACATTCAGAAATTAAGCACTTAATTCAATTTAATTTCTAAACTAATCTAGCATGAATAGATACAAGAAATTTAGACAATACAAGGTATGTATCAAAACAATTTATAGCATATAACTTTGCAATCTTATCCTAATCAGATAGCAAGAAACAGTTATTGCATGAAAAATAAGAAATAATAATTGTAATTGTTGATCCTTTAGATTGTTAGGTGTAACTGTGCTATTTCTTAGAACATGCAGATCAATTATCTTGACAAAATAAATTAAATTAATTTCTTAGCATGCTGCTACAGAACTAAAATAGAATATAAGTAAATTAAATCTGGCATGGGAAATGCACTCGCGTAGTCGCTGCCCTAAAGGATGAAAAGCCCGTCTCCTTACGCAGACGTTGGTTCAACTTTGTCCAGTAACGGTAAAAAAAATCTCCCAAAATCACCAGCACTCGGCCCAGGACAGTAGGTACAGCCTCTTGCTCAGACAGAGAATTGTTACTCAGAAACTGAAGTAAAACTGGAAGAAATATGACAATGGGAGAAAGAAGAAATGTAGCTGTGAATCTCAGATTTTTCGGTGTCTCAGAGAATGAACAAAGAGAAGCTCTATTTATAGTCACACAGCTCTACTCGTTACAAACAACCACCCCCTCCAACAAATCAAGCGCACGTTCAGGTTGCTTGCAATTAATGTGCAACCATTCTGCATATTCGCATATCCGCTTTTACTGAGTCAAGAAACGTTACAAATCAAAACTGTAAAAGACTTTGAGAAAGTGAGGCGGAGCTCGGGAATATTCCAAGTCCAAATGCTCGAGAAATACACTTTGTCTTAGGTGCTTGGGAAAGACTCCAAGTGCTCGGGATAATCTCGAGATCACTCCAATTCCAAGTACTCTGAGATGATTCTGTTGGCCCAAGGTTACAATCACCCATGATTAGTGTATTTTGATGATTACAAAACATATTAGTTATTTGTACTAATAACATTTGTTGTTTAAGTGTGTTTCAGATTTCTATTCATTCTAGAAGTCTTCTCTCACAAATACAAGGATTTGGACTCAAGTCAACTCCAATTGGGCTCAAGGAACAAGTGTTGAAGATTATATGAAGAAGCCTATTGAAGATCTTGAAGTCCTTAGAAACAATGTAAGAAATAGAATGTTAAAGTTTGAGTATATGAAATTTGGCTCTAGGATTTGCACACACACTTGTTTCATATATTTCCTATGTTTTAAAAATGGTTATTTCTAAGTTTTATGCCTTAGTTTATATATACATGTACCAAAAGCTTTATATCTTGAAAATCTTGTATAAAACATGTGTATAAACTATTTTCTGCATAATACTTAGCTATATGTATTTTTAAAATATTTCTCAAAATTTTTCTAACTCAAAAAAACCAGCCCAGATTTTAGTTTCAGGCAACTCCGGCCGACCGGCCCGGTCGACCGGCGATGTGTCTGGACATGCACTGTTTGTGCATGTCTGTCGGTCGACCGGACCGGTCGACCGACGGAGAGCAAATTGCTCACAGTTTGATTCGGTCGACCGGACCGGTCGACCGGAAGAAGGAAACTGTGTTTCCTCTTTTGGGACGGTCGACCGAGAGCCAACGGCTCTTTGCAAGCTGGCCTTGCGGTCGACCGGACCGGTCGACCGCCAAGCCTGCTATAGCCTAACGGCTCTTTCCTCTTTGGGCTATTCTGAAAAACTGTTTTTGTTTTCAGCTTTAACAGATTTTTGGAGAGTTGTTGGGGAGCTTTTTCAGAGAAAATAAGACCAAAAGAAATTGTTTTTAACCTATTTTTAACCCTATAAATAGAGGAGAAGTCTCTCTTGCACATAACTAAGAAAAATCCTCAAGTTTGTGTTGTTTTCAAAAGAGAAAAGAAAAGAGTTTAAAGCTTTCATTCCAATTCTTTTTGAGCCTGTTTTTCAGTTGTGTTTGATTACTAATATCACTCTACAACTGAAGTTTTTCTCACCACACTTCATAGAGCCAAAATCCTATACTCATTCTATAGTGAAGTTGTAATTGAAGTGAGAGTGTTTGTAAAAGAGTTTGAGAAATAGTGTAGTGATCTTGTTGTGATCACTTTGTTCTTGTAATCCTTTCCTTGTGGAGCAACCTCTTCGGTAGAGGTCCTTTGTACTCGGTGGAGCTCGGTGCTCGGTCTTCGGTAGACCAAATTGTAAAGGTGTCCTCGGTGGATAGTGGAAACCCTTCACGGAGGTGAAGGCGGGGAGTAGAGCGGTGGCTCGAACCTCGAAACAAATCACTTTGTTTGCGATTGCCTTTGCGTCTAATTCTTGCTTTACTTTTCAATAGCTCCTTATTGCTTTCTATTGCATACTTGTGATATTGTTTAATTCTCTTGTGCTACTATTTGCTTACTTGTAATTCTTGCCATATATCATTGTGTTTGCATCATTTTTCATATCATTCATTTCATACTTGTGTGTGCCAATCCCGTACTCATCCAACAAGAGCTTCACATAGCGCCTCAACCCATATCAAGGGGAATCAAGAGGAGTTTAGTCCAGAGCCTCGCAAGAGGAATTCGGCTACACTTGTTGAATTGTACTAAGTTGAGCCTCACTTGTTTTAAGTTTCGCATTTAGATAGTTAAAATTTTTAAGATTAGCAATCACACCTATTCACCCCCCCTCTAGGTGTTTTTCAATTGGTATCAGAGCTTGGACTCTAGGATTTGATTTAACAACCTTAGAGAAGATCCTAATTTGCTAATCATTTCATTCATATTCATATAGTAAAAATCGCCGATGGAATTAAGACCCCTCCTAAGTTTGATGGACTTAACTTTCCCATATGGAAAGTTAAGATGACCGTGTTTTTGTAATCTCTAGGTAGCCGAGTTGCAAAAGCCGTGACTAAGTCCTTTAGTGTACCCCCCGGTGACGAATCCACTTGGTCCGAAATAGAGACTAAGGAATTCGATGCCAATGCCAAAGCTCACTATGCACTTCTACAAGCCCTTAATGATGATGACATTTCTAGGGTTATTCATTGCAAATCCACATATGAGATTTGGTCACATTTGATAGTCACACATGAGGGGACCTCACAAGTAAAGAAGGCTAAGATTGACCTTCTTCGGTCCCAATATGAAACATTTAGCATGCAAGAAAATGAAACCATAGATGATATGGTTACAAGATTTACCAAGATTACTAATGGACTCTCTTCTTTAGGTGAAGATATCAACAATGATCAAAGAGTAAGGAAGATCATCCGAGCTCTTCCTCCTTCATGGGAAGTTAAAGCAACAACCTTGAAGGAACTCAACAACAATGAAGAGATGGAGCTTATAGGTCTCATTGGGAACCTCAAAACCCATGAGATGGAAAGGAAAGCTAGGGAGGATATGGCTCCTTCCAAAAAGAAGACTATCGCCTTCAAGAGTCAAGCTACACACTCCGATGAAGATGATGAAGAAGAAGATGATGAGGAGCTCTCACTCCTTGTTAAGAATATCCGGAGGATGTACAACAAGGCGAAGTACCAAGGTAGAAGAAGATGGCAAGGAGGCAAAGAAGAAAGGAAGATTGTGTGCTTCAATTGCCAAAGACCGGGACACATTGTGGCGGAGTGTCCGGACAAAGCTAAGCCCTCCACTTCAAAGAAGCCTTACAAGAAGAAGGCTATGAAGGCAACTTGGGATTCGGAGACCGAATCCGAGGAAGAAATAGACACCGCCAACATGTGCTTCATGGCTAATGAAGGCACAAGCAAGGTAACCTCTTCCCCTTCTCATGATAATAAACTTTCTATGGATGTGTTAGAAGAGGCTTTTGTTGAGTTGTCACAAAACTATGATTTCTTAAAGAAAAAGTATCTTAAAATGAAAAAGGATAATGAATCTTTAAGTCTTCAAGTTTTTACTCTTACAAAGGAAAAAGATGATTTGGTTTCCACTTTGGCCACTACCAAAAATGATTTTGAAAAATATAAGATTTCTTGCAAAGGTAAGGCCCCACTAATTGATTCTAATGAAGTTTCTATGCTTAAAGAAAGATTAGACTCATTAAGTGTTGTTTTGAAAGATTGTGAGTTTAACAAGAAGAAAATTGAGGCTATGTTTCCTAAGAAACAAGCCCCAAAGAAAAATGCTCACGCTCATGTTCATGTTCATACTACACAACCTAAACAACATGGCAAAACCCCAAAACATGCTCACACTACACATACACATCATGCATTCATGTATGGTAGAGTGTTCTCATGTTCACATTGTGGACGGAAAGGGCACTTAGCCAATTTTGCTATGATAGATTAAACATTTCACGTCATAATGTTTGGGTTCGAGGCACTAACTTTAAAGGACCCAAGAAAGTTTGGGTACCAAAATCAACAATTATGTTAAATGATGTAGGTACTTTCCAAATCCCAACGACGTAGAGGATTGTGGTATCTTGATAGCGGTTGCTCAAGGCACATGACTTGAGACATCAACAACTTTGCAACCCTATCAAGATATCATGAAGGTGGCACCGTCACCTTCGGACATGACGCCAAGGGTAAAATCATCGGTATTGGTAATGTAAAACTTGGCACCTCTCCTTTAATTGAAAATGTAGTTTTAGTTGATGGCCTCAAGCATAATCTCTTGAGTGTTAGTCAACTTTGTGATAAAGGTTTTGATATTGTTTTTGATAATGTTGCTTGTAAAGTAATTGATAGAACTTCTAATGTTTGTGTATTTTCCGGTTTTCGTGAAAGTAATATTTATATGATTGATATGTTAAATATGTCTTGTAATATTACTTGTTTGAAAGCCCTCGATGATGACTCTTGGTTGTGGCATAGGAGATTAGGGCATATTTCTTTTGATCACATTTCTAGGTTAAACACAAAGGAAATGGTGAAAGGTATTCCTTGCTTGAATTTTGAAAAGGACCGAGTTTGTGACGCATGTCAATTTGGGAAACAAACTAAGTCTTCTTTCAAGTCAATTAAGGATATCATGACATCACGTCCTTTGGAGTTAATCCATATGGATCTTTTTGGCCCTACACAAACCAAAAGTCTAAGTGGGAATAGATTTGCTTATGTTTTGGTTGATGACTTTTCAAGATTTACTTGGGTTTTCTTTCTTGAACATAAAAGCCAAGCATTTTCGTATTTCCAAACTTTTAAGAAAAGAGTTGAAAAAGAAAAAGATGTTTCGATTTTGAGAATAAGAAGTGATAGAGGAGGTGAATTCATTAACCAACCCTTTACCACTTTTTGTGATGAACATGGAATAAAGCATGAACTTTCTTGTCCTAGAACTCCACAACAAAATGGAGTAGTTGAACGGAAAAATAGAACATTACAAGAGATGGCTAGGACAATGCTAAGTGAATATGGTCTACCACATTATTTGTGGGCCGAGGCCGTAAATACATCATGCTATATATCAAATCGTGTTTTCTTGTGTAAAAATACTACTAAAACTTCTTTTGAAATGTATTTTTCTAGAAAACCTAATGTTTCCTATTTTAAAGTTTTTGGATGCAAATGTTTTGTTTTAAACACAAAAGATAATTTAGGAAAGTTTGATGCTAGATCTTATGAGGCTATTTTTGTAGGTTACTCAAACACTAGTAAGGCTTATAGAGTTTTCATTAGATCATCATTGACTATTGAAGAGTCTATTCATGTTAAGTTTGAGAAATCTAACAAGTTTGTTAAGAATGTTGTAGAAATAGATGCATTGGATGAAGGTTTGGAGAAAGTGACCTTGGAGGATGCTTCTACTATGGGAGACAAACCAAAGGATGATGAAGGAAGCGAAGCTAAGGTGGATGAGGCACAAGGAAATGAAAATCAAACACATGAGGTGGAGCCTACTCAACCACTACCAAAGGATTGGAGATACAATCCACATCATCCCAAGGACCTCATCATAGGTGAAGTATCAAAAGGGGTAACTACTCGCTCTAGACTTCATGACTATTGTGGTAACTATGCATTCATTTCTCATATTGAAACCAAAAATGTTCTCGAAGTCGAGGCCGATTCATATTGGTTGCTAGCCATGCAAGAGGAGCTCAATCAATTTGAGCGCAACCAAGTTTGGCATCTTATTCCTAGGCCCCACGATAGACCAACAATTGGTACTAAGTGGATCTTTAAGAACAAGTTGGATGAATCGGGTAATGTAGTTAGAAACAAGGCTAGGTTAGTTGCCCAAGGTAACACTCAAATCGAAGGGATCGATTTTGAAAAAACCTTTGCACCCGTAGCACGGCTTGAAGCTATACGGATGACACTAGCATTTGCCTCATATAAAGATTTCAAATTATTTCAAATGGATGTTAAAAGTGCTTTTCTAAATGGATTTATTGAAGAGGAGGTGTATGTTGAACAACCCCCCGGGTTTGTTGATCCTACACATTCGGATTTTATTTTTAAATTAGATAAAGCTCTTTATGGTTTAAAATAAGCCCCTAGGGCTTGGTATGAAAGACTTTCTTCATTTTTGATTTCAAATGGTTTTAAGAAAGGTAAAATTGACACAACATTGTTTACTAAACATGTAGAAAAAGATATTCTTATTGTGCAAATTTATGTAGATGATATTATTTGGTTCTACTAATGAATCTCTTTGCAAAGCTTTTGAGTCATGCATGAAGGATGAATTTGAAATGTCTATGATGGGGGAACTCAACTATTTCCTTGGACTCCAAATCAAGCAAAAGAAGGATGGGATCTTCATCAATCAAGCCAAGTACACAAAGGAACTAATCAAGAGGTTTGGGCTTGAAGGATCGAAAGTAAGCAAAACTCCCATGGCAACAACTACAAAGCTTGACAAGGATGAACAAGGTAAAAGTGTAGACATTAAATTATATCGTAGCATGATTGGTAGTTTGCTTTATTTGACGGCTAGTAGGCCGGATATTATGTTTTCCGTTTGTCTTTGTGCACGTTTTCAATCTTGTCCTAAAGAATCTCACATAATTGCGGTTAAACGCATAATTAGATACCTTAAGGGCACTATTGAAATGGGTTTGTGGTATCCTAAAACCGGATTATTTGAAATGAAGAGTTTTTCGGATGCTGACTATGCGGGTTGTAGGGTGGATAGGAAGAGTACAAGTGGAACATGTCAATTCTTAGGTAATTGTCTTGTATCTTGGTCTTCCAAAAAGCAAAATTCGGTAGCCCTATCAACCGCCGAGGCGGAGTAGTTGCAGCCGGAGCTTGTTGTGCACAAGTTCTTTGGATGAAACATACTCTCCTTGACTATGATTTACACTTTGATCATGTTAAAATATTTTGTGATAATACTAGTACTATTCACATGACAAAGAATGCAAATCAACATAGTAAAACCAAACACATTGACATTAGGTATCACTTTCTTAGAGATCATTATGAGAAAGGTGATATTGAGATTGATTATGTTTCTACCGATTTTCAACTTGCCGATATTTTTACTAAACCTCTAGATTATGCTAGATTTTCTTTTATTTGTGGTGAGTTGAATGTTTGCATGATGGATTCTTAAAAATAAAATTTTTCCATTGGTATTTTAACCCTTTTTGATGTATGACAAAAAGGGGGAGAATAAGTTGTTTAAGAGTTTGCTATTTTGAATTTGAATAAGTTTAAGAGTTTGATATTTTGAATTTGTTTGCGTTTGTTAAGTTTGTTTATTTAAGTTTTTGACAAAACTATTTTGCCTTGAATGCTTTATGTATTGTGCTTCCATAGTTAAATTTTATACATAGCATTATTTGAGGGGGAGTTTTTCAAACTCCTCTTCCATGTTTATTTAAATAACCTATATGTTTTGTCATCATCAAAAAGGGGGAGATTGTTGGCCCAAGGTTACAATCACCCATGATTAGTGTATTTTGATGATTACAAAACATATTAGTTATTTGTACTAATAACATTTATTGTTTAAGTGTGTTTCAGATTTCTATTCATTCTAGAAGTCTTCTCTCACAAATACAAGGATTTGGACTCAAGTCAACTCCAATTGGGCTCAAGGAACAAGTGTTGAAGATTATATGAAGAAGCCTATTGAAGATCTTGAAGTCCTTAGAAACATTGTAAGAAATAGAATGTTAAAGTTTGAGTATATGAAATTTGGCTTTAGGATTTGCACACACACTTGTTTCATATATTTCCTATGTTTTAAAAATGGTTATTTCTAAGTTTTATGCCTTGTTTATATATACATGTACCAAAAGCTTTATATCTTGAAAATCTTGTATAAAACATGTGTATAAACTATTTTCTGCATAATACTTAGCTATATGTATTTTTAAAATATTTCTCAAAATTTTTCTAACTCAAAAAAACCAGCCCAGATTTCAGTTTCAGGCAACTCCGGCCGACCGGCCCTGTCGACCGGCGATGTGTCTGGACATGCACTGTTTGTGCATGTCTGTCGGTCGACCGGACCGGTCGACCGACGGAGAGCAAATTGCTCACAGTTTGTTTCGGTCGACCGGACCGGTCGACCGGAAGAAGGAAACTGTGTTTCCTCTTTTGGGACGGTCGACCGGACCGGTCGACCGAGAGCCAACGGCTCTTTGCAAGCTGGCCTTGCGGTCGACCGGACCGGTCGACCGCCAAGCCTGCTATAGCCTAACGGCTCTTTCCTCTTTGGGCTATTCTGAAAAACTGTTTTTGTTTTCAGCTTTAACAGATTTTTGGAGAGTTGTTGGGGAGCTTTTTCAGAGAAAATAAGACCAAAAGAAATTGTTTTTAACCTATTTTTAACCCTATAAATAGAGGAGAAGTCTCTCTTGCACATAACTAAGAAAAATCCTCAAGTTTGTGTTGTTTTCAAAAGAGAAAAGAAAAGAGTTTAAAGCTTTCATTCCAATTCTTTTTGAGCCTGTTTTTCAGTTGTGTTTCATTACTAATATCACTCTACAACTGAAGTATTTCTCACCACACTTCATAGAGCCAAAAATCCTATACTCATTCTATAGTGAAGTTGTAATTGAAGTGAGAGTGTTTGTAAAAGAGTTTGAGAAATAGTGTAGTGTTCTTGTTGTGATCACTTTGTTCTTGTAATCCTTTCCTTGTGGAGCAACCTCTTCGGTAGAGGTCCTTTGTACTCGGTGGAGCTCGGTGCTCGGTCTTCGGTAGACCAAATTGTAAAGGCGTCCTCGGTGGATAGTGGAAACCCTTCACGGAGGTGAAGGCGGGGAGTAGAGCGGTGGCTCGAACCTCGAAACAAATCACTTTGTTTGCAATTGCCTTTGCGTCTAATTCTTACTTTACTTTTCAATAGCTCCTTATTGCTTTCTATTGCATACTTGTGATATTGTTTAATTCTCTTGTGCTACTATCTGCTTACTTGTAATTCTTGCCATATATCATTGTGTTTGCATCATTTTTCATATCATTCATTTCATACTTGTGTGTGCCAATCCCGTACTCATCCAACAAGAGCTTCACATAGCGCCTCAACCCATATCAAGGGGAATCAAGAGGAGTTTAGTCCAGAGCCTCGCAAGAGGAATTCGGCTACACTTGTTGAATTGTACTAAGTTGAGCCTCACTTGTTTTAAGTTTCGCATTTAGATAGTTAAAATTTTTAAGATTAGCAATCACACCTATTCACCCCCCCTCTAGGTGTTTTTCAGATTCCGAGGTCAAGTGCTCGGGAATGATTCCGTGTGCAAGACCTTATTTAACTTCACCCAGAAACTCGAAGTTAGCTACAAAAGACAAAATAATTTCCAAAATGTAACAGGTCCACGAACCCCCCTTTAACAAAGCTGCATTTGTCTCCGCAGATGATAGGCGCGCGCCAGGATCGTTTCAGCGCATGCACGCACGTGTGGGAAGTGTGGCTCATGACCTAATACTCATAACAATAAGCTTCGGAAGAGTTAGTATATGTACCACTCAAACTTCTTTATCTATCCAATGTAAGACTAAAAAGTAAAATGAGAGAATCTCAACTTTTCCCTCCAAAACCAAATATACATCCAACACAAGTGAACGAATTCATACTGCAATGAAATATAAAAGTCAAACCCAGCACGGACATTGTATGATCACTAAAGGAAAAAAAATCTTATTAATCCAAGCAGATGGTACAAAATAAAGAATAACAAAGCATAAGATTCAGTACAACCACCTGAAAGCTTCACTTAAAAAAGACAAGAAAAGAAGGGCTAAAGAGGTGGACCTTGGAAGAGAAGTGAAACTAAAAGAAAAGAAAAGTTGCCTTTCGATATCGATAAGATGAATTTGTGAAGCCATACATGAAAATGAGAAAAACCAATTTTTTGGTGCAACAAGTTGGTCATCCCAACATAGTTTCATCAAGTTTGGCCGTCCCTGAGAAGTATGTATCTAATGAAGTTATCAACCAGAATTGAACTGCCGCAAGAGCCAGAAGAAGTATGCATCTAATGAAGTTATCAACCAGAATTGAACTGCCGCAAGAGCCAGAAGAAGTATGTATCTAATGAAGTTATCAACCAGAATTGAACACATGCTGAAACTTGCTCTTCAGTTAACAATGACTCCAGTCACTTCCGATCCATGTTATCCCCGAAACTTCACAAACAAAGCAACATGCCTGATTCTTGTTTAGAACCTGCTGGAAGCCCCCACTGCGAGGCACCTGATATTATCTGGTTATGTAAGAAACCAAGTGACTGGTATCAGAGTTCAAGATGAAGCTTCTCGAAGCAGACAATAGCAATTACTGGCCCTGCAAAGTCTCCAAGAGCACAACCTGTGGAATCACCGAGTTTAATGTTGACTATTAGACACCAGGAATGAAATATCCTAAGAAAGAGTTATCGATTATAAATTCATAGTATGGGAAATAAGTCCAAATATAGCAACGTAATGGTCTAAGGCTCTAAACTGAACAAACTATCCAACGCCTTCTCCATGGTTGAAATGGTCATTTACCTAAAACTACATCCTGATAACCCTCACTTTAAGTTGTGTATATGACAATTTTTTCTTTGCATATGGTTCCATTAGTTCAGTTGTTAAAAAGAAGAATGCCCCTTGCCCCCGTGTTATTTGGAGCATGAAAGCCTATAGGTGGTGCAGTCGCAGGCAGGTAGGCAAGTGTGTGCTGTGCGAGAGAACCAGGAAAGGTACAAAAAAAAAAGGAATTATTGCATACATGTTCACTATTGACTGCTAATTTTAAGAAAACATAAATCTGTAAACTTTACTGCTGCACTGCCATGTAACTTACTGCAGGACAGAAAAAATGAGCAGTAGGTTGTTGCAATAGTCTTTTTTTTTTTTGCCTGATTTCTCGTCATCTATTCCAATTCCCTCTATGATCCTACCTATGAAGTCAAGTGACTTTTATTATGCTCGTTGATTGCCAGGTAACCACTTTGCGGAAAACAATGGTTTATAGAATAATATTTAAGAACAGATGGTGTCAGATTAAATTAATTTGTTAACCAGCACAAGAGAGAGAACATGGTTATCCGGTTAAATTAATTTGTTAACCAGCACAAGAGAGAGAACATGGTTTTCTAACAGTATGACTCGTACTCTCTTTACCTATATGTTGGTCCCAAGCAACACAAGTAGAAATAGCATCATCATATAAACAGGCTCTCTCTATGCTTCCAAAACTATGTGCACACTTCCCTAATAGAGTCATTTAAATACTTTATCCGAAAGGTCAAGCCGATCAGCTGTGGAAACAACAATGCATATCAGTAAACCCTCATCCCCCAAAAGAAGAAAACAACAACAACAACAACAAACACGCGCGCGCGCGTGCACACACACACAGAGGCACATGCATGCACCAACTTATGGTACTAAAAGGCCTAATTTGAAGGCACATGACAAGCTCAAGTCCAAGCTATTAGGTGGCGGCCCAAGACACAAAAAGGAACAACATGTAAAGTGCGGGCCAGCTATAAGCAAGAATAAGAACAAACCCAACTCCACATCGTTAATACCCGAATTCTCATGGAGTTAATGAACTATAAGAAACCACACCAATAAATTGGAGAGAAGTTTTTAAGAACTTAAAGATGTTATAATTTGAGAATATATTTTAGTTCATGCAATTATTTGAGCTTGTTCTGAGATTGACAAAGTCTACTAGCAAAAGCAGCAGCAGCATTTACGTGACAGCTACCTAGACACCTGACATGGGTGTCAAGTGTCCAAACATAACAGCAGATATAGGAAGCTTCCAAAATCCTTATACATATATGCTTATATTTTATAGATGTGCATTGAAAATATTCCCTATCCATGTAATGATCAAGCCACTTAACCACAGTTGTACATAATTTTATAAAATAAATTTAGAAAATTACTCAATACAACCTACCATGATATCTTACATACAAAAGCTCTAATATTACCAAAAGGTTGTCCCCTAAATTTTATGACATTGACATGTTTATTCGAGTGCCCAGGGGAGTTCCCTCAAGCGTCCAAGTTTCTAACTCTGACACATTAGGTAACAAACTTTAAATTGACTAGATATTGCTGATTAGTGGCTTCCCTTCTATTTGGCAAACATTCAGTATAATTGATCAAATCCTTGTCCCTAGTACCCATAAGAATGCACCATGCACACCAGAAAAAGGAGAAACCATACATGCAAATCTGTCTCCCTCTCTCTCATGACATCTCACATATTAAAGCTCCCATTTGCAAGAGAATCATTGTACCATCATAATTTTTATGTCTTGAAGTGTCACAGGAGTGTCCCAGAAGTCCCTCAAGCAAACTAAATTAGTGTGTTCAACATATCAAGTAATATAAACTTTGAACTGTCCAGGCATCACTACTTACCGGTTTTCCAACTATTTGGTAAGCCCTTGATATAATTGCTCCATTAGTCCAAATCACATGCTCTTGGTTTCATCTTATATCATGCAATTTTGTTTCCTTTGCTCATTCTAATTAGATATACTGACTATATAACTGGGCTAAGTTCATCCTCTTTGGAAAAGTAAATTATTTACATGCAATTTATAAGAGAGGAGTTTCATCTTTATCTACAGCTAACCACGTCTAAAAGAAGAGGACCAGAGCCAAGAGTTGGAGAAGTCGTGAGATAAGTATACTAAGAATGTCACTTTTAGCAATCAGTTTAGGAGTCCAAATAGCCTAAGACCCCAAAGAAAAGGGAACACGCATGGATCTAAAGATGTCTAAACTCAGAGAAGACTTGGGTGATTCACCTCCATAATATTCCCAGTTGTGTCACTTTCTGAAACAACACTAGAGTGCCAGGTGTAGAAATTTTTAGATTTTGGGGTGTCAAAAGTTGAAATATAAAATACTCTGAAAGATGAAAAGGAAAGAATATAAGAAAACAATAAAAAAGCACATTATGTTTGCTTATTAGTTGAATTTTTATTTATTTTTAAGAACTTTGAGGTCTTTTATGGGGTTTCAGCCGAAACCGCTTTTTTAGGCATTGTTTCTCGTTGACACCCTTCGAAACTGATCCAAAACAGCCTACGCCTAAGACCTTGATGAACAACTAGGGTCCTAAAACTTAATAATTCCTTGTGTCCGTGTCTCCTATCATTGTCACCAAAAGTGACACTTGTGCATTTTGTGTAAATCGTACACAAATGGTTCATGTTAGAGCCTGAGTCGAGTCAAGTTATATAGCAATCTGTATGTACTGTGTCAAACTAGTCAATAACCTCTTCGCTGCCTTAATCAGCTTTCATTAAGGTGCAAACAGATTCAAACCCCGTTTGATTCTATTTATCGGTTAACTTCTGTACCTATACCTTTATATTCAAGTGTGAGTCAGACCAGAGTAAGATATATAGTAGGGTATAAGCTAAGTTAGGTACTCAAATCTAGCAAATCTATCCAATGGTCAGAACCCGCTTCAGTTTTTCTTTTCACCTCTGAGAAGATTGGTAATTGTTCAATCATGCAAGAATTTGAGAGCTTAGCTCTTGCAAATTGTTGTCGTGTATGAGAAGATTTCTCAGGACATTGTTCTTTTTGTTCTGAAATTAATCAGACTTCATCTGGTTCTTTGGAGAATACTCAATAAGGTTTTTCTGGGTCAAATACAATAACATGTCATACCATATAGTCCCACTATTCTCTCCTAAATACTCTAAATCATTTTTCTGATAGAGCTAAATCATAATGTCTATAGAACTTTTTGATCTCTCTTTCCTCTTCCCCTGTAATATTTTATCCCTACATTATGTTCATTGACAGAACCAAGTTCTTAGATGAGCGGGGGCGACCGATTTCTTTTTCTTTTTCTTTCTTGTCGGAAAGTAGAAAACTCTAAAATCCAAAATCATCAATTTGATCATGAATATATATGACATGAAAATATAAAGTACCTAAATATTTCTTTTTTTTAGAGAACTATAAATATTATGTTTTTAACTTTCAAAGTTTACATGAATAAAAAAGGGAATAGGTTAAGTAGTCTTTTTTATCACTAAAAAGGGGAAGAAAATGTAATTGCACCTTAGTATCGTTTTCTTACTAATCAAACAAGAAACAAGAAACTATTTTTATAAAAGAGAAAAAAATCAAGTATGGAGCCGAAAAAACATGATGTGCATTCTTCATATTCTTTCCCCCTTCCATTTAGCCCATTTGCGAAGAGATATGGAGAGGATAATTGGTGATGTCAGCTTTCTCATATTTTTCCTGTCCTATATATTGCCACTATTATTGTCTTTCTTTTTGGGCTTTTAGGATACAGGCCCATAATTTTCTTTATTTTGATATTGGTTCCTCACAAAAGGTGATTTTGATCAAGTTCCCATAATCTCAGACCCACTTACAATGACTCCTGCTTGTTAAATCATCCCTAAATTCTGGAACAAAATTACCAATAAGGTGAATCACTTTAATACATGAAACGAAAACAGATATGTTGATGATTCACGTTACTGCGCAAGAAACATGGTGTTTAGGGGTACGCTTCCTTCAATGCTTAGTTAGAACAAAAATACATTTATCTCAAAAGTGGAATGAATTTAATAGGGTCCCAAGCGGTTTTGTATCTTTGTGTGCAAATATTATATGTGCACTGTGTTTATTAGTTTGATTAAAATTTAACCAAAGTGCACTCCTTATCTTACATAAAGAATTTTGCTTGTGTCCTATCTTTGTCTCTTTTCATTAGTTTCAATAATGGTGAGGCCACATTCCTTGTTGTCAAGGAACTTCGGGAAACTCGCATGTAAAAAGGTACTGAGTATTAGAATGTTGATTATCACCGTGCCAAATCGCAATTGTTTCACAATTTAGATCATGTGTTGCCGATCACGAATCCCAAGGGGTGTAGCTTTTTCTGGTAACATAGGTCTAGAACATTTCGTTATTTCACAACGGTTGATTATCTACTTGCCTTATACCATCATATTCAACGTCCCCTGTCAGTTATTATCTCCATTTTTTCTTGTTTCAACTTTCAAGTAAATCAAATGGTCCAGTCACCTCTTTTGACTATCTTCAAAGTCTCAACAAACAATTCACATCCCATCTCAAGATAAACTTATTGCCAAATCAGAAGTCATCTAATCCTTTTTCCTTCATCTAAGCAAATATCTAACCAAAAGTGCACATCTTACATGCTAATGTATATGTGTAAGAATATGGGGACATGAGCTGGAGCTCTTTCCCATGTGTGGGGAGGTTCCAGATTGTTTCATTTTGATCTACACATTCTCAAGTGGTAGTGGATGAAAAATCATGGGTTTTGAAGATCGTTTGCGCATCCATCTAGCTGTCCAAACTTGTTTTATTCACAGAAACCGTTCAATTTGCAACCACATGATGGATGAGCAAATGACATTTAAAACCCATGAATTTTCAACAACCTCTTGAGGATATGTAGATCATCATGATTAATGGTGTGGGTCATCCCAATGGATGATCCCCACGTGAAAAAGAACTCATGTACGTATAAATTTATATATGCTACAGCACAGATCCCGTATCTCTGTATGTGTGCGCGCATACATGCATAGACCTTAACAATTATAAATACCATATAAATCATATTTATTATTCAACATATCTTTTTTTGCCTTTTTTATTTGCAAAAAATCATCATTTAGAATGCATGTCATAATGAACATACTCTTTGGGTGGTTATGGGTGAAGGCCACTGATTTCTTACATACTGGAGGTGGCAAATTTAAAATTGCCTTGTTATGGGATATAGATTTACATAGATGAATGAATAAGTATTGTTGTTCAAATTATTTTAGTCATTGCTCTTTTCTTGTTTTTTCCCTGACTCTTTCATTATGTTTTCTTGAATAGTTATCATGCCGATACATCTTTACTACAATCTTGCCCACTGTAACCATGCAGCCACAACGGCTACTATCGTGCAACCTTAATACATATTGTTGTCAACGGATATATTATGTTCTCCATGGACAAATACCACTGGCAAAGACCTCATTGTTGTTTTATTCAATTTGTGTTCACAAAAAAAATAAGATTTTACATCGACCTATTAGTGTAATAATGCAAAAGGGAATACACATGCTAAGTATGATAAACTTTTAGGTATGTACAAGTATATATTCAGTTAATACACTGTTAGTGATGTCACTTGCACATCGAGTATAATCAAGGACAACCTTAGACCTAAGGATGATGCTTGCTACTCAGCACTTGTCCCTTGAGTTTCATAAAGCAGAGAATTATTGAAGAAACATTGATCATTTCTACCCAAAAGGGAAAAAAACAATCACAGTAAAAAACAATTTCAAAGAATCTACTATATGTAATGCAAACTCCTGCTGGTTGCAATTGATTTGTTGGTTCTGCGTTCGCCTCACTAATGCAGTCAAGTAAATTTTTATTATTCTTATCCAATTTACACTTAATCTTCCACGCATTTTTTTTTGTTGCTTCCATTCAAGAAAGACAGGGCTTCGTATTTGGCATACTTCACTGAAAAGGAGAGATATCATAGGTTGCCACCTCTTCAACTTCATTAATTTATCACTCCTAGTTTTTCTTTTGGGAAAAAAATGCATTGAAGGCAACTTTCCCAACATGTTTATGTAAATAACTACTATTTCTAATGAAATATATGCATGTAAACTCCTCCAAATAACATTTTGGAAAAATATCGAAGCACGCTAAGGAATAAAATTTAAGCACTATTACGTAAGTGTTCAGCATATAGACTCAGCATATGTAGTTTTCTACATATATCCATCCCATGTGCTTTGTTGCGTATATATATATCCAAAAATAAAGTTAAATTTCCATTGTATGCACATAATTTTTTTTTTCAATTTGTCCTTTTGTATTAAACCCTATGAACTTATTATTTTAGTCACAGGTGTGTGCCCAAAAATGTGCGCGCGCGCGTGCCCATGCATGTACGCGTCTTCAAATTTTAGATTAGGTGAATATTACAATTGGTAAGAAGTAAAAGCAACAGACCTATACAGAACACAATCACGAATCAGACCATAGCCTGCTAGATTCAAAATAAGAACTCTATGCTTTACATTTTTTGCAAAATATTGACAAAGAAATATGAGAATGGTTCTTTTTCCCATTCCTAACCAAACATCAACTACTACCAGAGATGGGAAACTGTTTTTTTCTTTTCTACAAGCATATAATTTCATTATGTGCAGGAATAATTTTTATTTGAACATCAATGGACAAATAGTTGCATCAGCAGACGCGTCCTAATGATTCTAAAGCTTGAAAGCTTTGTACATCAAGAAACTAATGATGAAGGATGGCAAGAATCTATCAAATGGAAGGAGATATAAAAAGGATTTAAGATGCTTACCAATCCATTGGCCAGTTGAAGGATGAAAAAGGGCACCGATTCCTGCTCCAATGGATGCAAAGATTAATGATGCTCCACACTTAACAGTTGCACCATAGACCTTTTTCCCTAGAAGCCCGATTTTTTCTGTTCTATCAGCATCATCATCCTCATCCACAGGCTTGCGTATGAAGCATCCGTAGGCATCAATTATGATCTGGACAACCCATGATGCGGCAACACCTAACAGATGTCCTATGACCATAAAAGAATAACCAGTGAGAAAATTAATAGCATAAAAATGAAAGTTGAAGTGACATAGAATATAACCTCTGAAAGTTGTTCTGCTGACACTGTAGACAAATACTGTAGGTGGCATCCTACGTGCAGCCTTGCGCTTTGCCGATTTAGGAACATCTGAAAATCACGATATTCCAATTGCTGAAGAGAATATGATTGTCCAAAAGATAAATCCAAACATTGCAGCATACAATACAAGCATGCTCTCTAGAATGACATCATTTCAGTATCACAAAAAGTTGATGATGTTCTCTATAAGAGGAATATC